>BGPR01003800.1:79818-100730 GCA_013235015.1 Araneus ventricosus | reverse complement strand
AGGAAATAAAAGCTTGCTCTACTTTTTTGGTGCATCCTGTATATATAATTCACGTTGGTCGAGTGGTTACTTATCTAAAGAGACCACTGCTAGAACGAGTGCCTGAAGAATATTTTGAGAGTCCTATTCCTTAGCTAAGTAGTCCACTTAATGAAGGCCAAAAATCGACGAATAGAAAAAATGGTGCAGTTTTGAAATTCGGCACAGTTGTTGGGGAGAGTGCTCTAAACGACATACTAAAAGTCCCCGCTGGATGAGGGTGCGCAGGGGTACAGGAGGGTTGAAAGGGGAATTTCTCAGTTTTTCTTAAATATCTCGAAAACTATGGATCCTAGCGAAAACACTTAAGTATAAAATAAAACATCATTAAATTTCCTACAAAAATAGCCCAACACATTGAATATTTTAGCAGTTCGATAAAGTACATAATTACAATAAGTAGTTGAAAATGTTAGTTTTGTTTTTATACATACGTACCTACATAAAAATATGCATAACACATTTTTACACATGCTTATAATTAAATTTCGCCATGTTTTTCTAGTATTTGATCAAGTTCAAACTCATCCTCTTCTTCTAGAGGTGCACCTTTGGTACAGGTACCATTATAGGTGTCAAAACAGAAACACATTGGTAAACGCATGTTTCTCCGCCGCGCCTTAGGTTGGAGGAATTGAGGAAAGATCAACTTTGATCTGGGTTGATGATTTGAGAAATGCTTCAAATCTACGGTTAATCAAATCATGTTCATCAGCAGGGCTTTGTATATGGCTAGGAATATCTCACCGGCTTGTGAGATAGCATCTGGTGTTGATGGGTGATTATAAAAGATGTCAGCAATGTTTTTCATCTGACTCAGTTGATTTTTGAACAATATAATTATAGTGCTTTACTTTTTCTATAAATAGTCCACCACCAATAGCTGCAACCACTGAATACATGGAGAAGGAGGATGGTATGGGCAAAAGAAAGTTCTTTCTCCAGCTTCGACTTTTCCCTTTCCAGGCTTCATAAAATAAATGTTTCTCTCTGATGGTGCCAAAGCAATCAGTAACGCGACTAGATCTACGTCTTTCCCTTGGGATGATAAGTTGCTTCCTCTAACCCAGATCTCATAAATCTAAGTATTAGCATCCACTGTAGAGACTCTCGTTTCAATTCCTTTTGCAGCCATTTTTTGTGTTAGTAGTTGAACATGCCTGGTCTTATTTCTTCATTTGCAAGAAAATGTTTCTGTCGAACTGTGACAGACTGGTTGCGAGCTTATAAGTTAAACTCAACAAAGATCTATAGATTTAAATTATACTGTCTGAATGCACTCATTTGTAGCTTTAACAGAACCAAACGACTGAATAAAGGGATCTAGTGGAGGGGAACGGACGTGAGGGGAGGAAGTTAACACGACTGTCCATCAAATAGATTTGTCGCCACCCCCGCCCTGACACCTCCAGTACTCTTGACACATACAAATACAATACTACCCTTGTATAATTATTTCTTAGGCATGAGGTCTTTCTGAGGGTTGTTGATTCAGAGCATTTAATTGAATTTATCAGTACAATTAGGAATTTTAGAAATATTCACTTTTAAATCCCCGTGTATGTTCTAAAATTTCATGCTACAAAAACTTTGGGACTAGTTTTGTAGGAAATGTAATGTAGTTTAATTTTATACTACTTAAGTTTTTTTTTTACTAGGATCCATAGTTTTCGAGATATTTAAGAAAAACTGAGAAATCCCCCCTTTCACCTCCTCTGTCCCTGTGCACTCTCCACCAGCGGGGACTTTTAGTATGTCGCTTAGGGTACTCTCGCCAACAACTGCGCCGAATTTCAAAACTACACCATTTTTTATTTACAATTCGTTGACTGGACTACGAGTAGAAGGAATCTTGTGAAGTGGAACCGATGTGAAGGGAGGAAGGGAGGATAATTGTTCGTCAAATGGGTTTATAACCCCCGCTTCGAAACATACAATACATACAATCCTTGTATAATTATTATATGGGCATGAGAATTTTATTAGTGTTGTTGATTCAGCCCTTTTAATCGATTTTGCCATTACAATAAGGGTCTTTAGAAATATTAACTTTTAAATCCCCTTGTGTCTTCTAAACTATTGATTCTACTAAAAAATGTAGGACGTTTTTTGTAGGAAATTTCGTTTAATTTTGTAATTAAGTGTTTTTCCAATAGAACCCATAGTTTTCGAGATATTTAAGAAAAATTGAAAACGCCCCCTTTAAACCCTCCTGTACCCCCGCCCCCACCGTCGGTGACTTTTAGTATGTTGTTTAGGACATTACTCCCAATAACTATGCCAAATTTCAAAACGACATAATTTTTTTCTATTTTTCCTTCGTTGACTGGACTATTAGGTACTAAGCATCTATTTGCCACTTAGAACTTTTTTAATGAATAATTTATTTAGTTTCGTTATAGTCGGTGCTTCGTATGCTCGTTACCTAATAAACATTCAAGGTAAAATGGATGAATAAAATGGACTGTTCTAAATTACAGCTTATTGCAGTCAAGTGAATTTGATGCACGTAGGTTAAGAGGATTGTTTTCCTCAATGAGTGATCACTCTTATCTGATGGTATAAAACAAAATACTGTAGATTGAATGAGACGAGATAGTACTGATAAGCATAACTCCTTAACTACTTTGCCCATATTTCGTTCGCGCATTGAATTGTCAATATTTTAAACTTATAAACTGAAACGAAGTCATTCTCAAACGTTAAAATTCGATACAAAAGTCATGTTGAATCCAAAAACTTTTCAACTGTCTTTTAGGTTCTGAATTAAATTAAAATGACAACACATTCCCAAAATAGAAGGTGTCATCTAATTAGAAAATTGAGAAAAATAACCTAGTTAAGGGGGTTAAAAAGTCCTAGATCTTATTTTATAATTCATACAGATAGAACACGTGTATTTGGTGTTTCCTTCGTAGTAATTGCCCTTTGTAACTATGCATCTGGCAAACACGTAAATGCGGATGACAAGACTTCGGAGCTTCACTTCTTCGGAACTTGATAATCCTTTGTCTTACTATAAAAACATACTGTGGGATCCCCAGAGACCGCAAATTCCCACGAGACCACGAGAGACCAGACCCCCAACGAATTAGCCGAAAGCGGAAAGAGAAAGGAAGCCGCTCTGTCGTAGAAAACGACCCCGGATTACATAACCCGGAGGGATTTGAAGGGACTGCTGAGTGACCGTTGGATATCACCCAAGTTGACCGTCAAAGAGAACTCATTACGTTATGGCTCTTTCCAATGATGAAACGGGAAGGGGAGCGCATGTTTGTAGTTGGTTAAATTTTTCGTCACCCGAACAAATCATGGAGACTTAACATTTCGGCCACGCCTCAGAGGGAAGAGTCAAAGCGGTTTTTAAGTTGGAATTTGGAAAACGAGAAGAGGACTCAACGACGAGGACTCGTAAACCTGAGACTCGAGAAGAGTAGATTGAGACGAGATTGAATTCGGAGTCTGATTCCGATTCGAATCTCGATTCTCGTGAGCGGTGATTTTGAAGTCAGATTTCAGCTCGAGATTCTGTACTTGTACGGGCGCCTTGTCCCGTGGAAACCGATAGCGAACCCTTGGCTGAATAAGCACTTAGAGAGCTGGAAAGCATTTTGGAATTCTTCGGAATTATTCTCGAAAGTGAGCGCGCAATACCTCACTGCAAATTATCGATCTTGATAAGCCACATAACTTTCTGGAAGTTATACCAACGTTTGAGCGGTAGAATCCCTCAAATTCCTATTTCCGGCCATCGGACTTTGAACTCGCCTTGAGTTGAACATTACTGAACTTTATCAGTTTTCTTATGAGTGAACTCACCGTCAAACTGCGATTATTTCCAGTTTTGAACTATTGTCTTCAAATTTCGCTATCTCATCCTGAGTTATGCAGATTTTATGAATGATATTAGTTTTGTTCATCTTTTGTAAAATGTCCATTAACCAAGAAGACTTAATTAAAATTAATACCCTTTATTGATGTGTCTTGTGATATCTAATCATAACCCAGTATCACTGGGCTAAGACCTTACAATACCGTAAGGAAAACGACCATGATTATAAAAAATTATTTGAGCATCTCCCTTGCTACTTTCATTGAATAAAAATATTTCACATACTTTTATGAAATGAAGTACTTACCATGGAGTGAATTACTCCATAATTTTATTGAGAGTATTCTTTTGCATGCACATTGCATATCCGTCAAATGAAAATGTTAAATATTTTAATCACAATATATAGGAAATTATTAAATATATTTTCTTCGAAGTAATAACCATATTTTCGGGGATTTTTATTAATTCCAATCGAGAAAAATTGTTTACCACACACAGCAAAAATCACATCTGGCCACATGTTATAAGTGCCCTCCTTTTGTCAAAATACGACGGCAGTTGGGTAGTGAGAGGAGAGACTCTCACTTACTTCACTGATGCAATTCGACGCAAATAACGGAAACACCTGCGATTTTTCACGAAAACTGCTGGTTCGATAACACTGGAAAAAATTTTTTTCCATTTGTCAAGGAAATTCAAGGCTTTTAGGGTATCTTGAGTCTGCTGATTTCAAAATGAATTTTACTTTTGCCGAATTGGATCTAGTTTATGATATAAAGCATATTATCATCATTTCAATCGTATCTGCAGTAGAGAAGGCAGTAAAAAATAAAAATAAAAATTATGTCGCTATACAACGGGAGAATTTGCGAATTGGTGAGAAATAAAACTAGAGGAAAATTACTTAAATTTAATGATACCTTCCGCTTCTACATGGTTCTTAAAGTGTAGACTGTTTTCGAAATTTTTTAAAATCTCTTTTGATCTCTTTATTATGGCATTAGTTCTTAAGTACTCAAATTCTTAAGAATAATAAATTTTATTTTATCAAAATCTGTCCATGACTTCCTGTCACAGATTCCTTTCAAAATTGTCAAAAATAAGTGAAATTACTTCAATATGCAATATTTAATTCCTAATTAACACCGTAATCTTCAGACAATATTTTATAGTTGAAATGTACCAGGTCAACGCATAACAAAATATTTTTAGATCTAAAAAATTTGAAATATATTTGTTTTCTTTATTTTGGGTATCACTAGCAAAATTAAGCTCCAAAAATAGAATATTATTAGTTAGTTCATAACGTATACTCATGGCTGCGTTTTGTGAATCTGTATTTCTTTTTTTCCTTTTTACTTTCTCGTATATGAAGTATACAAAAAGAAAGTATTGTAATCGTCAAAAAATTCGAACTCGAGATGTTGACGAATCTCCACGTTTTAGACCTCCCTGAGTCCGAAAAACACAATTTTGGAAATATGTCTGTCTGTGTGTCTGTGAACACGGTAACTCCAAAACTATTAGAGCTACGGGGATGAAATCTGTTATGTGAACTTGACACATAATTTGTAGGTTTCTATCAAATTCTGGGCAAAATCCATCCACGGGAAGTCTGTCTGTCCGAGGTCATGTGAACACTATAACTCAAAAACTTGAATAGCTAGATGGATAAAATTTGGTGCACAGTTTTATCATCATGAATGTAGGTCCGTAACAAATTTTGGGCCAAATCTGTCAAAGGGTTGACTGTCTGTCGGTCTGCATAATCGCATACTTGTAAAAATTATATCTCCTAAACACCTGTGGCTTAGATAAATAAAAATTGGTATGATGATTTCTAATATTAATTATAGATCTGTGCTCAAATTTCGTTTCAATCCGTTGAAAAAAAGTTGTTCAAATTGCATTTTTGATTCAAAATGCACATTGCGACTCTGTGTTGGCGAGCGTTTCGCTTATTTTACTCTAGTTAGTATAGTTGGCTTTTGACCTTGGCGGTCTACGAAATTGTAGCTTCGGAAATTATGACAACCCCTGATTCGAAACTTCGTTCAGACATCCTCCAGATGGAAGGTATGGTGAAATCTTGCGTGATATCAGCAGTAAGATTTCGTAGTCAAAAACGTTAAATAAAGTTCGTTAAATAAAGTAACCTCAGCGCGCGTAAAAATTGAGAACATACGCAAATCTTTTTGCAAAATATTAAGTTTCAGGAATTCATGAATTTGATATGTTTAATTGAAAATCACCGTTCATAATTTTTTCTCAAAATAACCAGGCCTTGGGTAAATACCCCAAGAATATTTACCTATCCACTGGGTGTTTAAACACTCCACATTACTGGTCGTATGCGAGAAAGTTCGGGGAGGCCTCTCCCGCTGGTTTCGGTTTAATTTTGTTTATAAATGTTATAATTTCAACATTAAAGAAAACTATATCGCCTTTTTCTTAAAGTAAAAAAGTTTAGTAAAAAGACGGAAAATATTTCAAAAATTTTTTTAATAAAAAAGTTATTTTTTTTACAAATTATCATTGATTTATTGAATTAATAAAAAGAAGGACGGTCTAGGAGATGCTATTAAAAATCTGATGTTTTTTTAAAACAGAGACAGAGATAATTATCTCTTTGTGCTATCTTTGCATCAAGCTTGTTTTGCAAATTTGCATTGAAAGGAGGTGGCGCTATTTGTCACGGTGAACTTGCAGCAGGCTTGCAATGCAAGGAAAGTGGCGCTAGTTGTCACGTTGAATTTGCTACAAGTTCGCTTCAAGTTTGACGCGTCAAATTTGCTATGACAAGGTAATATCAAGTCAAAATCAAACTTGCTGCAAACTTACGTGCTATATTGTCCATTAAAAACTCTGTTAACTAAAATTAGACTATCGAATATTCAACATATTTGTACAACAAAATACAAATAGGAAGATACAGACATAAATACTTGCACAAAAATATAAAATTAAAAAAATCCATAAAAATCCAAACATCCAGAATATGCAAACTTTAATTAATTTACAAAGAATAAGAATCTAAGGTAAATAGGCCTCTTCAACTTAAGCATTACACCGAACATAAGTATGTATGCTTTATAAGTATACAGTGAAGCATAGCAAGCACTGTATTTCTCTCTGGCGGACATGACTGGCACACTTTTTGGCACAAATCAAAGATACCAAAAACAGCAATTAATTTCTTTATATTAATTCAATAAAATTATCTGTTTTTCAAAAAATTTGAAGAGCAGTAATACAAACAACATACAAGTAAATGGATCTTTACTACAACACAATTAAAAAATTTAAGTTAAAAATGTAAAAGGGGAAGTAAATGCTCTTTGCTTTAGATGAGGGATTTTTAGTTTGAGAAATTACTATATATAGAGGAAACTGGGATACCATGGACCACCCTCTATTATTTTTGTTTTTGAATGTTTATTTTGACAATCCTGTAGTGCTGAAAAAAAATTCCAACCCATGTGCCTACTGACAATTAAGCCATACTATTTTTACAGTAACTAAAGGTGATTTAGAGTAACTAAAGGCAAATATTTTCAGTGAAGCATTTTTTCTTTTCTAGATTAAAGAGTTATATTTTGAAAAACATTGCTCTACATATTAAAAAGATAATATATTATTATATTTAATGCAGCTAAAATAACAGAATATGACATTTCTTTTATATATTTGTTGTCAAAGTTCTACATGGGGTACAATGGACCACCCAAACTGGGATACAATGGACCATCAGTTCTGTATTCCATATGCTTTTAATAGATGGACATTATGTAAGGATTAACAAATTGTTTTAATTTTAGAGATCATTCCATCATGTCATCTACATATTTTAAGTGCAATTGAAGTATTGTATTTACAAATATCAAAACTAACTCATATTTTTGGATCTTATGTCGGATTTATGTTTGATCTTCACTGTTACAAGTCACAATTGACATTAATAAATAGTAATTTGTTAGCAAGTGAATGGTTTTTCAGTAACCACAAAATGTCTATTTTATTGCGAGCCATTTTTAAGGTGGTTCATTATAGTATATAAAAGAACATTCAAAAGAAAACAAAGACTATTCCTGTCAATATTTACAATACAATGACATAAATATTCTTTATCATCACATATTAGTTAAAGCATAAGCCATGTTGAAAATCATAAAGCTACATAATGTGCAATTTCCAACACATAATTAGTTTGGAAAAATAATTAGAAGCAAGTTTTTAAACATAAAAATTTCCTGTCTTTTTATATGCAAATTTAGAATTTGAATAATAATAAGGAAGAATTTAATAAAGAAAATAAGACAATGCAAAAATATTTTTTATCCATTTTTATCTGATTTTGAAATACACACTTGCAAATTAAATCATTACTCACAATTACAGATTACAGTTAAATTTTTTTCTCTATTCCATGAGACATAAGCAGTTTCCCACCTTATTTATTCACCTGAGATTTTTTATTATTTTCATTTTATAAACATTCAGTCAATTTTTAAACTTTAAAGAAAGTACAGCTATATGAAGATAAAATCAAATGAAATAGTATGATTTTTTAAAAAAATAATATACCTATTAGTTTGTATCTGTGGATATTGTACATAAATTAAGTATTGAATGAAATAAAATTAATTAAAAAATAGGTAGCATTGTTACATAAGAACATTTCTACAGATGATGTAAAGTATTAAATTATTATTTTATCATTAACATATTAATTTAACCTAGTTCTATTATTATAAAGGATATGTTTAACTTAAGTCTTCAATGGTATCATTAGGTTCTGTTTATAACTGATACAGAACACAATGATGAGGGAATCGTTTCACAGTATGTTACTAATTTTAGTAGTGAAATAAAAGTTGAGAATTACATTTTAGTCAAATTTATAACAAAAAAGACAGTGGTCCATTTTATCAGTTTAATAACAGAGAAAAAAAAGGTATATTCAAAAACCTAACATGTTCATTTTCCCCCTCATATTGTAGATGGATCCTTAGTAAGTTTTCGCACAAAGATTGTAATGAGTCGTCCAGAACCTACATTTTCACAAGAAAAATTGGGAGTTTCAGTGACATAAAAATCTCTCGTTGTGGAATTTGCCAAGTTGAATATTCATTAATTTTGCATTATATGCATACACTGATGCCATGAATAAGCAAATATGATGCATTCTATGCTTTATGCTATTAAAAAATGTAATGCATTAATATATCTTTAAAAATTTACTGGTGGTTCATAATATCCCAGCCTTGGGAATGGTCCACTTTGTCACTTGTTACTTAAAAATTTAAATTTAAAAAAGTATAGATCATTATAGATTTAGAGTGAGCATAATATAAACCTTAATAGATAACATGTAGGCATATTTTCAAACACAAAAAGTAAGTACTTTGAAAGCAAACATTCAAAATTTACAAAAGTGGTCCATTATATTCCTTGTCTCCCCTAATAGCTATAATATTCATTAGGTAACTTTTTTCTAATTCTTTATTTTTTATACTAGTATATAAATTTAATTTTAGAAAATGTTTGCATTTATTTGTACTATTTAAATCCCCCCTGTTTCATTAAATTGATCATTTAAAAAAAGGATATATGCTTCCTATTTAAGTACAGTTTTACAGAATCTATATGAAACTAAGGTTTGAATAAATCACTCGTCTATGATAACAAAATTTAATAGGCAATATAACATTTTGAATTAAATAAATACTATATTATGATAGACAGTAATATTTTTCACATGGCTATACAAATATATTTGAATACCTTTTATCTGAAAGTAGAAATCGAAGATGAAATTTAGTAAGCTATAATACATTTGCTCAAAAGTAAGCAATACTAAATTGCACAAACTGCAGTTTCATGGCTCTGATCTGTGCGTTTTCAATGGGGATGAATTAATTTTCGTAAAAAAACGAAGATAATCTCGAATGGTTCAATGCTTCCCATTTATGAAGTTTCCAGAACCAATATGTAACTAAGGTCTCTATAAATCAATAGTCAATGATTAGATAACAATATTACACAGGCTATATACTGCAAGTTTATAGTTAACATTCAGAATTTAATAAATACTATTACGTTATGATAGACAGTAATATTTTCACACGACTATACAAATATATTTAAATACCTTTTATCTGAAAGTAGAAATCGTAGATGAAACTTAGTAGATTATGATACAAATCTTAAAAAAAAAAAAGAAAGAAAATGCCAGATTGAAGTTTTACATGCAGTGCTACAGTTTTATGGGCTTTGTTGATCTGTTCAATGTGGATTCCATTTCCGCCCAATGATAATCGAAACGCATGCGCAATAACTCACTTCAGATCCCCACAGATAACGTGACGCAAGCGTACGTGCAGGGCATGAGAAAAGAGGTCGAATATAGTTATGAATATTGTTCAACGTTGTTCAATGTAGATTTTCAATATTGTCAACACAATATTGTACAATATTACACAATATTCGGCTTCTTAATAGAAAACTGTTCCAGTGAATTTTTCGAAATAAAATCGCAAATAAAATGAATTATTAAGATGTAACTAACATTTTAACAACAAAATTTTACGTTAACATTACTTTTAAAAAATTTCGAGTCTTCTTTAATATTGTTCAATATTATACAATATTGTTATACGGCATTCGATATTCATCTGTATTCACAATATTGTTCAGTATTTCCCAGAATATTGTACAATACTTGTGTGCTACTGGGGTTAGCGACATATCTAGAGGTCATCATCAGCTTTCAGAGGAAATAAATATTATCGAAATCGATCTTGTGGTTGGGGCTGGGGAACATGTCTTCTGGTTCTGATAGTTATTTTAAATGTACGGATTTGTATTTATAGCTTTAAAAATAAGTTTATAATTATTTTCACTTGTTTCGACTATTATTTTATTTTATTATGAGATTTAGATAATAGTCTGCATTTTTTTTCCATTGTCAGTGGGTACACTTCATTTGCTACGAGATTTATAATCTTAATTCTTCATTGCTTGTTGTTCCGCCATAAAATTCTTATTATACTGACATTATATAAAGTAGCCAATTATTCCAAATAATTAATTATTATTATTGGATTCGTTAATTAATACTTAATTACCTTTAGTTAAATGTAAAATTAATTATTATGTGTTATTTTGAAGTTACTATGTTACAGAAATTTTGTTTCCCCCTCCCCCCCGTCGGAGATATCTTGCCTCCCCATCGGCAAAGAAGCAAAATCGTCTAAAAAAATGCGCGAACAGCATCTGCATATATATTAATTCATAAATCAATTTAAAACACCTGAAAAATGTAGATTTTTTTATATTTTTCACAAAACACCAATAAATAAATAAATTATTACAAACCTTCATCTGCTTCCCTTTTACAATAGCATAGAAATGCGGACTTAACTCGTATTTACATTATCCTATTGTCACAAAAATCCAAACTTTTCTATTTTTATTTATAAAGATTTGTTAGTACAAATGAGACACCGTGGATAGAACAACTTTTACTATTGACAAATAATAAATTAGTTGAAATATTTTAAAAATTTGAATGTGTTGGAAAGTGGCACATTAATACACATGATTATATATTATAAATATGATTTAGACTACTGCTCTTTCTGTGAAAAAAGATGAGCCGAAATGTGTAAGGTTTTTACGAAACACTTTATACTGAGCTGATCTTAAATCCTACACACATGTGTTTGCTTGAATTCTTTTCAGAATACATACTTTTTTATGCAATATTATTGAAATTTCAAAATTTTATGGCGTTTTAAAATTATAAACTGAAATTTGCAAATTGAAGCAGAATTTTCGTTTCTCACCTACAGATGGCAGCACAATCCGAGTGGTAAATGTCGTGCTTAATTCAGTCTGGTTTCTGTTACATGACTTTTACATGATACATTTAATTATCTTTTTGTTTTCAAACTGATTTTTTTAATGCATTTCGCCCCTGAATTGCGATGGTCTTTGATTAAATAATAAGCCTTAACCGTGATTTTCGATGCATCTATAAATAGCACTGAAGTTATAATTATTAAATTCATTTTTTCATTATATACAGTCGACGCTCGTTATAACGACCAGACATTATAAAGACCAGTGATAAAATCCCCAACTGTGTTTCACTATGCACTATGATATTTTACTTCCGGTATAACGACCGTCCAGTGTCGTCTAATCCCAATACAACGTCCGAATTCCCGGTATTTTTCCAAAAAGAACATGTTTCTAAAAGTAAATGACCTTAATTATTGTATTGCCAAGCTTCGTAGATGTAGAGTCTTCAATGTTACAGTTCAACTTTGACGAGGAGGGGGGGGGGGGGTTTTCCCCGCCCCCAAAAAAAAAAATTTTCAAGTGCTATTGAGACTTTAAAATGCTTTTTTGAAAGGCAAGAAAATACAGAACATTATTTATCATCTTTAACTGAAATGGAAAATTATGTTTTGCAAAAATCCCATATGCAGAAAAGACAAACAACCATTTCTTAACCATTTTTAAAACTATAAACTGAAATTTGCAAACTGAAGCAGAATTTTCGTTTCTCACCTACAGATGGCAGCACTATCCGAGTGGTAAATGTCGTGCTTAATTCAGTCTGGTTTCGTTTGCATGATTTTTACATGATACATTTAATTATCGCTTTGTTTTCAAACTGATTTTTTTTAATGCATTTCGCCTTTGAATTGCGATGGTCTTTGATTAAATAATAAGCCTCAACCGTAATTTTCGATACATCTATAAATAGCACTGAAGTTATAGTTATTAAATTCATTTTTGAATTAGTAATTTTTAGTTTAGTGTGTGTCTGATGATGTGATAAATCCGACTGCATCTAAGCAGCGTTTTCTCGGGATAAGGGGAGGGGGGGGGGGGTTCGGCTACCGTAGGCAAACAGGGGATGCACCTTTATTATTTATAGAATAATACAAATCGTTACCATCAAAAGAAGGGAAACAATAAGAATAAATTTTAAGATGCATTATTTATTTTTACTAAGGCGCACGGTAGCTATTAAAATGTCTCGTTTATAGTACAAATTCTTCTTATTTTCTTGGAAATTGGTGTTTCATTGGATTCAAGAGTAGTAGATAGAAATCCTTTCGTAAAGTGCATGAGCAGAATCCATCTTAAGGAATACCAAAATCAAAATAGTGAAACAAATGTCCCTGCTACATCCCAATACTGACATATCCGGATCAGAAATAATACAGAAAAGTCTTAATTTATTTCAAATAAAACTATCAAATAACAACATTAAATAACATTTTTTTCTATTTACTTTTAATTAATGTTTCAACTGCAATCTTCTTTATAACAACTGCAATCTCTTTCTCATAATCCTCCGAAAGGATATTCTTTCGGAGAATTATGAGAAGACTTGCTGTGTTAACTATTCTAGTAATTAACATCACACTTCTTAACAGGGCCAGATTAAGCCCTCCAGGGGCCCTCTCCAAACTTCAAAAACAGATATTTTAATATATTAGATTTTTAGATATATCTGATTTTAATTTAATCTCTATATCAGCAGTTTTAAGAAGCAAATTCAGGGGTCTATTCTGGTACCCCCGGTTGGGTTGGGAGACGTCACTTTTTCCGCACGTTAACAACGGGAAAAGTGACGTCTCCCAACCCAACCGGGGGTACCAGAATAGACCCGTCAGTCAAACTGAAATAGCCAAACATTTAATTGAGAACATTTTCAAGAGAGCTGGGTTCAGTGCCTTGCGTATTCCTTTCCCCCACGCAAAATTAAAATTTAAATGTAATTTTATGTCAAATAATAAAAAAAAGTGCCAAAACTTTAAAACACAATCAGAATACTATTTAATAATAGAATTGACCATTTTTTAAGGTATCCGACTGCGTTCGGAGACATTTTTTTCAAAAATAACTTATATATATATTAATGTTATTTTTCAACTACATATGTTTTAAAACTATGAAAATATTGTAAAATTAAGCTTTCAAAATAATATCTTTTTAAAAAACTGAGAAATTTGAGGAAAAATGACTAAAATATTTGCCTTACGCTAACAGCCATAGACAAAATTACTAGGGGGCTCTGCCCCCTGCTCGCTAAAGCTCGCCAACCCCCAGGAGGATTGCGCTGCAATCCTCCGGGGATTGCTACGCAAACCCTGCTCGCTTCGCTCTCTACATGAAGACACTGGGTGTCCTAGCACAGTTGTTATAAAATCTTTATATATATATAACACCCTCTGCTCGCTCCGCTCCCGATACCAAAGAATCACGCGATTCTTTCGGTATCACTATGTGAAAATAGCTCGGTTCACACGCTTGCCGTAGTTATCCGTTTCGGCTAGTATTAAGAAATTATAAGTACACTAATTAATAAAAGTAAATTTAAATTATTTGAAATTGCATGAACTCCTAAAATTAATTTTTCATCAGTTTCTACAATTAAAATCTTCTGGTAGCACAGATATATATGTAAATGTTAGAAAGAAATTTGGAAGGTAATATTTATAATCCAAAGATGATTAAAAATCAAAATTATATTCATCAATCAGAAATTTAAAACTGCTTGGCATACACTTTTGAGTATTTATTCAAAAGTTTATTTCAACATTACTTCATTCCACTAAAATTTTAAGTTTAAAACTGATAAGATAGCCTTTTCCAAATCTTCAAAATAAATGTTTAAAAATTGCTTTTTCCACCAAAATTTCAAATATGCCCTCTTTGCAATGGAGTGTAATTCAGAAAAGCTTTCCCACATGTATACATGCTTATTTCAACAATTATTTAGTAAAGAAAAATATAGTGTGTTTCTCAGTGCAGTCATTTCTGTTTTAAATCTCAGAAAATTCTTGATCGCCTCTTGTCGTAGAAAGATGTAAAACATCTTGCAACCTTTTAGCTAAAAAAGGACAGTTTAAAGAAAATAGTGGCTTGAAACATGTTCATATTAACAATTCAAAATTAAAACCCATAATAATTATTTACTTTTAGCTTTTTAAAACAGATCAGATAGCTTTTTTTCAAAATTTACAAAATTGTTGCTTTTTTAACCAAAATTTTAAATATGCACTCTTTTTTATGAAATATTACACAGAAAAACAAAAAGTATGCAACATTATCATTCACCATAAGCAGCATGTGGTAATTCACTTCCTGTGAAAATATATATGTGCTAAAACAGTCCGTACAAACACGGTGGCAAAAAAATCGAATCTCTCTATATATACACGTTGCAAACAGTATGCAACTTTAATCATTCTCCGAGAGCAGTGTGCAAGAGAACTTTTCTGATGTATAATTAGTTCTCTGGTCTTTATTCTGTAATTTTTATTTTTACACATAGTAAATAGTGCACACAATTAGTATCACAAAAAAAGACTCTGGCTCCCTAAGCCTATCGGCGGCTTTCTGGCCGATCTTCGCTGAAATCTTTCATCCAGGGATTCCCTTGCACGCTGCTCTCTTCTACGCAAATTTTATTCAAAACTTCGCAAAGAGTTAATTTTAAATAAATAAATTCAAAAAAGAGTAACGACTTCTCCTGTAATCTGTAAGCGATTAGCTCGGTTAGCGAAATTCTTGGCGTCAGGGTTGAGATTGGTAAACAAACTGATCGTTGCCAACGGGGAGAAAGAAATAAAGGTAATTTTTTTGCGCCACGCATAAGCGTTTTATATAATATAGATATTCAAAATATACATAAATCTTTGCAGGAGTACATTTTTATGACAGTTATCTGTGTTATGCTCTAAAATCTTTCTTGTACTTCAAAATAGTTTTGAGATGTAGCTGAACATAGTTATTAAACTGGTAATTTTTCACAAAAAATGCTTTTCGTTTATATTTAAACACTTAAAAATATTACTTGATTTTAAAATTGACCTTAGTTTTTAGAGGAAAACATCAAGCATATTACAAAAAACAATCTCAGAAAATTTGATATCAATACTTGAATAACGTTATGAGAAATCATTGCTACGGTCGACAGTTTTCCTCAAAAATATCATTTCTCAGAAAACGCATTTAAAGTTTTCATGCAACTTAAAATAATGCTTACAGTTCAGTAATAAAACAGCTGTAACTCCATTTGTAATTCACGCAGAGTAAAAAGTGAGACAGTTTTAGAAAGCTGATTAAACAGGCTACAAAATTAACTCATAATTTTATTTTTTCATAATTTCATCAAAAACGACGATTTTAAACCATTCGGATACCTTAAATTATGAAGAAATAAATATTTTTTAGAATTTCGAAACAACATAATATAAAACTTGCAAAAGGTAACTAATTAGGAATGTTGTCAAAATAATCTTTCAAACTTTAACGATACTTGTATTTTGATTTATATACATTCGAGTACACAGCCATTATAAATAAAATGAAAGAGTGAAACTTTGCTTTGAAAGTACTGCAAAAAAATCTTGAGACTTCGCCTCCCCCAAGTTGCGGGGCCCCTAGGCAGTTGCCTACTTTGCCTATTTAATAATCCAGGCCGTTTTTGGTGTTATTCTAGTACTGGAGACGTCACTTTTTCCGCACGTTAACAACGGAAAAGTGACGTCTTACCCAACCGGGGTACGAATAGACCCTTAATCTAAAGAGCAACAGTTTCATATGAAATCTAGAATACGTGCATACAAATAGAGAAAAAAGGGAAGAATCTTTAACAGCTTATCAGCAAATCAAATTATCGCAAACGATTCCCGAGAAGTTCTTTTCTTTCTCTTAATGCTATCCATTGTCCTTGCACACAATGCAAGAGACGCGCAATAACCTATTCGATGATGATCTCGGTAACTGTCCAAGGCCGTGGCGAGTGCTGCCTCAGAAGTGTTTTTGCTTCCTTTATTGCCCAGTCTGGACAAAGCAGACAAGGGAGCTGGAGAAGATTTAGGCCACTGGTCTAGATTTCAAAACCTGCTGCGCGCTTGCTTTCTATGGTAACGTTTCACCTGTCGAAGGCTTAGGGTGGAAGTGATTCCAAAGAAAAATTATGGTAGGGTTTATTGTGACTAGCTGATATACCTGCTGTTGCTCGGAAAGAAAATATTTTCATGTCTAATAACTTCAATGTAGAATTTGCTTTATATAAAATATTATAAAAGTCAAAAACCTCTCATCTATTGTAACTTTATTTTAACTATTATATCAGTAAAGAATAAACCTACAAGTTACAGAAACTTCTTTTTTAAAAAAATTCAGTGCCCTCTTAGTGAAGCTATCGTCAGCATAAACGAAGTATTAAAAACTTATTAACAAAATTAAAAAGTAATATATGCTGGAAACCCAAAATAATATTTATAAACAGAAAATTATCCAAAAAAAATCGATGAGTTAAGCGCTTTATACCCAAAAGAGTAAAAATAAAAACAAACTGAAGTGAAATTCTCAGGGTAAAAGCTGAAGGCAAATTCTTCGTTCAAAAAACAGAAAGACCAATCCGAAAAGTGGCCTGACAGGTTTATTACTTTGAAATTTAATAAAAATAAACTATTTAATTAATTATCACGAAATCTTAACTAAAACCCCCATTATGCTTCATAGTATTTGCGATCAAAATTTGAAGAAAATCTATTTTCTAGTTCAGATTTCTATAGCGTTTAAAAAAATGGCGTTTCAGTTTTATTTATATAGATTATGTATACTCTAAAGAGCTCAGTTATCGGCAAATATAAATGCCTAATTTTATTTTATCATACATTTTTTTGCTAATTGATTTAATGTTGTAATTCGAATGACATATGCAGATAAAATTAAAATAAATTGCATATGGCATAATCTAAACATTTAGGTACTTAGAATTATCATGTCAGTTAGCTACCTTACAGGCAATAGCAATGATCGAAACTTAAGGATCTATGGGTCCACGCACTCTATTACCCACATGTATAACGGTTCACAGTCATTTAATAAAAGAAACAGGGACAGACATGGGGTTATTACTCCCCCTAAAGTTTAATTAATTTAATTTTTTAACGTAGGACTACGTTCCTCCCATTGGGGTCTCAGGAAAGAATTTAATTCACACGCCAAAACGCCACCAAAAATGTTGTATGGGAGATCCTCTATAACTCGGTAACTACATATGTCAAAAACATAATTAACGTCTTATTTTAGAGATAAAGGGTAACAACGGAAGTTGCAAAACAAAATTGAAAATCGGAATTGTAGTTCAACGACTACTGAGTCGCAAAATTGGGCAAAAATGCGAATGAATAATACGAATACTCCATAACTCGGTATAACTACATATGGTAAAAACATAACTAATGTCTTATTTTAGAGATACAGGGTAACAACAGAAGTCACAAAAAAAAAAAATTGAAAAACGGAAAGGAGTCATGCGAGTAAAGTAGCCTTACGCCTTTAACATCAGCGGCTGTTTGAAAAAGACAGCCTCCCGTCATATTTTTTTTTTTTTTTACTTCCCATAGAAATTTGGTCGGTGAGGGCAAGTTTTGTTTGATTTTCGCAGGGAAAATTGAATTAGAGTATACTTCAAAAATAATCTTTTCTACAGTTCATTTCATGGGTGACCCAGACTTCTTAGACCACTCTATTCGCAGTTGTCGACAATGCAGGGTAGAGGGCCAACAGCGAGTTTTCGACCCAACCCAACACGGGAGAGGAAAAGTTCAAACTAAACGAGACAAAGAATGTTTTGTTTGAACACAGACGTCTCCTAAAATAAAACACAAGAGGATTACCTCATCTGAATAATAAATGTAATTTCAAATAAGACTTTTTTTAAAAATTTAAAATGAATTTTCCGAAGTACACAGAATTCGATTAAGAAATTTTGGCAGTTTAACGTGAGAATTAATTGAGAATTTTTTAAAAAGATATTTAATAGTTTATTTTTAAAATTACATCACTTTTTAAGCTTAAAAAAAGTAGCACAAAAAATGCATGGATATGTAGATAAAAATGTTAAGTATTGAGAAAAACGAAACTTATTTTAATCTGTTTTTTTTAGAAATAATTAGGTTAATTAAAACTTAATAGTCTCAGTTTCATTATTCTAACCGAGTCTATGTAACTACGATAACTATGAGACTGCGATATGGGTGAAATTTAGCATGAGGTTTTTAGACTAAAGTTGTAGACCTGTATGAAATTTTGTGCAAAATCCTTGAACAAGAACAACTGCTTCTCCCATACTCGATTTTTATTTTACTATACGTACTATGAAAATAAACAAAACATCGTCATATTTACAAAGATTATCTTGAGTTGCTCGCTTAAGCGGGACATTCACCAGTGTTCAAATCCACTTTTTTGGAACATAGGATGCCAAATCATTCGTCAATGTGAAATACCGATGATAATTGGCGTAGATTGAGGGAGAATTTGGAATTCCAACGTTGTTGAATTTCCATTCATCCCGTTCGGCCAGAAAAGTGAAATATGATCCTTCGAAGCGGGCAATAAATCACCCATGGATAGGCGTAAATTGAGGGAGAATTTGGAATTCCAACGTTGTTGGATTTCCATTCATCCCGTTCGGTCATAAAAGTGAAATATTATCCTTCGAGGGGGGTGATAATTCACCTATGTATAGGGGAGCGTTGGGGGTGTGTGTATGTGAGTGAGAATCAGCCTCGAGAAATCAGGGTGGGGAGGGGAAGTTGCTTTCTCCAAAAAGCGAAAATCCCCCATGTGGGGGAGAGGAAGTATGGGTGGAGTGAGGGGAGATCGAATCAGCCGCTAGTGCGTTTTGGATCCTTCGTGAATGACCCACCTATATGGATCGGTTTGAATGAGTGGGAACCAAACCGGTTGTTGGTCCAAATGGAGTAGAAAAGCTTTGAATGTCAGCTTTAAGCTGGGCATTCACGAGAAGGCTATGCCGTTTGTCCCAAGACCGGTTCTTTTCCCGTCCATTCAAGTCGAAAGGGTGCTTGTCCGTTAGCCGGGCGCAAGCGAAAAATCGCCAAATAATGTAGAATTCCGCCAAATTTCTTACAACCATTCTCTTGGCGACTTGGCTCGCGTTTGGTTCACAATTGGCGACATTTGCGCCCGGCTGACGGAAAAGTACCGTTGAAAGATTAGGTACGTCATTCACGGATGTTCCAAAGTTTGTTTTGATACACCTTGTTTAGAAGGGTGAAGTCCCAGAGTCACACCCACCTACTCTCCTCCTCCCACACACGGCGGATTTCCGATTTTACTTTCAACATGATCTAGACTCGTCGCGGGGTCCCAATACAGGCAGAACGTTTGATTTCCCGCTAACCTCGCAGCGAGGTCCTCAAAAGGCCTTCCGGGTATTCACATTTGATTTCAAACTACAGTAGAACCCCGCTTATCCGAAATTCCGGTTATTCCGAACCGATTTTATTTTCGAGCATTTTATGTAATTGAAAAGATTACCTAAAAAGATTTAAATATACATACTAAGAGCAAGAAAGTACTTTTTCAGCATGCATAATTCTGTACACACTGAAGAAACTAATGCAAGTCGCCGTAAGATAAGGTCACTTCATACAGGAGCAAATCCATTATTCTAATGAAAAGGGGAGACATATTCTCTTTCTATTGCTTTTGAATAAAAGAATTCAAGAGATAGTAGTATTGAGTACTTATAACTTACATTTTTTTTAGCACACATCTTTTTCTTTTCTATTTTTATCGGAATTTCGGGTAATCCGAATTTCTGTAATCCGAACAGGCACCGGTCCCAATTAGTTCGGATTAGCGGGGTTCTACTGTATTCGGAATTCCAACACTTACAATCCTCTATGGCAGTGGTGTACAAACTATTTTCATTTCCGACCAATCACTTTGCGTAAATTTTTTTTATTGTCAAATTAATTTCTTTGAATTTAGTGACCCAAAAAATTTTCTGGCGACTCCCAAAGGGGTCGCGACCCACGGTTTGCGCACCACTGCTATATGCCAATTTTCATCCGTTTCTCGCATTCAGGAAAGGGTTTTCCTTTCCGTGTTCAAAAATCGTCAAATGGAATAGTAGTGAATGCCCCGCTTTATGTGGAAGTAAGCCAAAAAGTCGAGGGGA
>BGPR01003800.1:57883-71170 GCA_013235015.1 Araneus ventricosus | reverse complement strand
TTGCAATGTAAAACTGAGCCAAATCCGAACCGTCTTGCAATATTTTAAAATTTTACTTATAATATGCGCAATTTTGGAAAATGCAGCATTGCGATTGCTCATGAAAGGTATTATGAAAACTGCGCAATTTTAAAATGTTTGGATTTGCTTCACTACTGCATAACTGTATAGAATTCAAGTGTCAGTCAGTTGAGAAACCCAGTAAGTGAGGGGATTTTAGATTTTTATAAATATAGCAATAAATTTCAATATAAAGAATAGCCATTAAAATAACAATCGCAATTTCCGGTAATTTTCAGAACCAATAAAATATATGCCTGTAGATTTACATATTTTGATTAAATGAGATGGGCAGTGGATGGGGTCTATGCTAAAGTTATAATGTTACATATTTTGATTAAATGAGATAGGCAGTGGATGGGGTCTATGCTAAAGTTATAATTTTTTTGTTTTAATTAGTAGGTGTAAATTAATCTTCTAATAGATTGGACACTTTGAATTATTGACATCCAGATGCCATCGTACAATATAATCTCAAATATTTGGATGCCAACACCCCAAAGTAAACTGCGCAAAAATTGTTATTGGTACTGTAATACAACTTCTGTAAGTTGCAATATCTAATAGATACGCAGGACCGGATTAATAAATAGGCAAAGTCGGCAATTGCATATGGGCCCTACAACATTTTGGGCCCCCGAGGTGGTATTTTCAGGGTAATCTAATTTTGTGCATACCTAAATTTCATTTACAAGGCCCACGTACTCAAACTTACTCAAATTAAAATTAAATATCGCTTAAATTTCAGATAATTATTCTTAGAATTTTTTCAATGTTTTAAAATGTGTTTACAGATAAATTGGTCCAGTTTTTTTCGCATTTAGTTGACTAATTAACAAGCCAACAGCTCCGGAAATCTCTGTATCAGAATATTAAGATTCTGTCAAAAATGTTTTGTAAATTTTTAAATGCTAAATTTATATTTATCATTAGTTTTAAACTTAAATTTTCCATACGCAATATAAATTTTTAATTATAAAACTAATTCCCTTGATGGTGATCCGTAATTTAAATACTTTGTTATTTCAGTTTATCATTATATGTGTTACATAAAAACTTGAATGTATAGATATTTATCAGAATCAATAAAAAATATCTTGTTTTGGAAATTTTTAGGGGGAAGGGGACCCCCGAAACTAACATTGCCTCAGGGCCTCTGCAGGGCTTCATCCTTTCTTACAGATACGCATGCAGCCTGAAGCTTCCAGGTATTTTTAACGCATTAAAATTTGGATTTTTCTTACAGAATGCTGATTTACATCTTCATGGTGACAATTGTTATAGTTATGGAGGAAATTTATCAAAATCCAATAAACATGTCACAGAATAGATTTAAATCCCCGAAAAACATTGGAATTATTTAAGGATGAAAATCATTGCGACAAATGGAGGGTTTAAAATTTTTGTCGGATTACATTATGCAAGCTATCAATCACATCGTATTTCCAAACATCGCGCATTTAGTCCGAGAGACACAATAATTGCTTCGAGAGTCGCGAAGAACATGGCGTTTTGCAACTGCTCTTAGGATGTCCGAAGTTAGTGCAGCAAAAGGCTGGGGAGAGGCCAATGTCCGATGTTGCACGGAGAGAGCAATTAATGAAAGAAGAGCAACGAAAGTTGGTAAAGACAAGAAGAATGGATCGGAGGAAAGTAGTCTGACACGATTTGCAGCAACGCGATACCACACGCACACGCGTGCAATTCTATCCACGTGAAAACTCATCACTGCAATCTGACTTGTAAGGTTTCTCGAACTCCTTCCTTCTGTTCATTTTCTTTCATTAGAGTTGGCTATGATTGTATATCTAGGGTTACCATAATTTTTTTAGTTGAAATTCGGACACGCCGTGGAAAGTAAACAAGTTGGTCCTGCGTTCAGATAAATGCCTAAATAGATCTGGTAATTATGTGGAAAAGTGATCGGCAAGTATGCCTCTTAATTACCTTTTGTATTTTCTGGCCAATTTTAATAAAAAAAAATTTTTTTATCACCCTTGTTAAAGACAGTAAGGGTTCTTTTGGATCCATCCTTGTACTCTAAGTCAAGTGGTCAAAAAGTTATACAAAAATCGTAGGTTTTGTTGTCCCCAGTTAAATGACGTGATTTTGTGAAGAAGATTATGGGTAATTTTCAAAAACGCAAGTCAATTAATTAAATTTTTAATAATTTTTTGAACATTCATTCATGAAAAGTCGGTTGACGATTCTCGCTAACACAAGCTTATCTTTTATGGTAAGTTGTTTCTTTTATGGTAAGTTGTCTTATCTTACCTTCTTTTTATGGTAAGTTGATAAATGCTGAAGATCGCGATGCCCTCTATGCTCAGATTTACCTTCGAGATCAGAGGGGAGAAGGTTCAAGCCTCTATTTCATTGAAAATCCGCCACATATACGGGTTCGATGCATGTTAAAGCCAGTAAGGGTCAAACGTTCTCCTGTTGGTGTGGAGCGGAAGTTTTGAGAAGGAAGTACAGGTGCAGGTATAGTTCTCGGCAGCAGATCGCGATTCAGAATTCATCAATGGTAGTACTTCATTCCAAAATAGCCCTCCTGTCATTTGAAGCTATGCTTCAAAGTAGGTCGTTAATATAGCTACACTAAATTTCCAACTGCTGAATTAAATGGATTAGAAACAAGACTGGCGAATGTGGACTTGGGGGAAAAAAATTGAAATTTGTTCGAACCGTGTAAATGCTGAATTGAATGGGCTAGACGCAAGACTGTTGAATGTAGACTTCAAAATTTTTTTGAAAAGCATACAAAATTTGAGAAGAGTATTATTAAAGACGATGATTCGTTTTGCCATTATGTTTCGATATAACAGGCTTTTGTTATTTTTTTTCTGTGCGCTACAAGAAATAAAATTTCAATCCCAGAACGTGCCCTGTCTTCGAACATGAGATCCGCATAGTAATTTCCAGCCAATATCCACACCTTAAGCAACTTACTTCCTCATTCTTTCATTTTCAGGGGCCCTTCAATCAAGAAGGTTTTATCTTGCACGTAACCTGCTCCAACCTTTGAGGATATTGAAAGCATTCCTATTCAGGCTGTGTAATCGAATGTTGTGAAATCTATCTAGAAAGAAACGGAGTCGAAAGCTACGTTAATTCACTAAACGCTCGGAAGAAACCATAAGATTCAAGAGTGAGATAACTGAGATTGACCCGAAAGTTCCACTGACCTTATCCGAATTTTTGTGAAGAGGGAAAAGGGTGGATTGAGCAAAGGGCACTGTGTGTTTCGGCGATAAAAAGGTTCAATTTATCGAGCATCGTAAATGTCAGCAGCTGTCGTAATTCTCCGCTGCCCTGAAAACTTCACAAATCCTTCCTTTATAGTTTTGTAAGGCAGTTTCGACCATAGAGTAAAGGTAACAAAGTATCTTATAGTCTAAGGTTTCGACTGTTGCAGATAAACTACTCGGTTTTGCTGCAAAACAAATTAATCTTTCCTGAAATCAGTGGCATCCTGTAGGTTATCCACTACTCTGAAATGGGGCAGAGTGATTTTTTTCATCCAGCGGAATAAAGAGCTGGGAATATTTCTAAACAAAGACAATTACTATCCACCATCAGCGACCGCTTCGATCACCCACCCTAATTTAGTTATATTACCCAGCAATAAAATTTGCAACTTATTTCAGTTTTAGCAAACTGAAGCAAATAATTGCTATAAACCAGCGGAAGTGGTCTCTCCTAAACTTTCTCGTGTGCTTCTCGAAAAAGGTGCTGTTTCCCCTCCCCCCGCGTGGATAAAAAAATTCGAACCTATTGTAACCCAGGATCCAATGACTATCAGAAAATATTTAGGTAAAAAATCAAATTCGAAGAGATGCGTTCCCATTAAATGAATACCGATTTCTACTCTTTCTTGGCTTAAGGACAATCCTTCCGCATGCACAGATTGCTACCAAGTACGCATGCGCATGGAGAATCGGATGAAAAAAAAGCGCCAAGCAGGAGTCAATAAATATCGTGCACAGAAGATTGCGTGCAATACGCATGCGCGTGGAGATAGCGGACGCGTTGGAGATGCGCTTATACAGACCGACAGACGCTCAACCTTTTGACGGATTTGGCCCAAAATTTTATACGGACCTACATTCATGACGATAAAACTGTGTACGAAATTTTATCCATCTAGCTATTCAAGTTTTTGAATTATAGCGTTCGCATGACCGCGGACATACAGACAGACAGACTTCCCGCTGACGGATTTTGTCCAAAATTTGATAGAAACCTACAAATTATGTTTAAAGACCCCATACCAAATTTCATCCCCGTAGCTCTAATAGTTTTCGAGTTATCGTGTTCACAGACAGATAGACAGACATAATTCACAAATTGTGTTTTTCGGACTCAGGGAGGTCTAAAACGTGGAGATTCGTCAAAATCTCGAGTTCGAATTTTTTGACGATTACAATACTTTCTCTTTGTATACTTCGTATACGAGAAAGTAAAAAGAACAGAAACGAATAGGAAAATGCAAAATTTGATTAAATAATAAAATCGGCTTGACTCTCATAAAAGAGACTTGACTCTCTAAGAAGTATTGCTGCAAATCATATTTAAGAATATTTTTAAAAAAAATTTGTTGAACTTGGGGAAAATTGAACAACTAATTTGGTATTGTTGAAAAGAAAATTTTTTTAATGTTAAGATAGTTGAGAATTTATTTTTGTGCAATAATATCTTTAGAATTTATCGCAAGAAAACTACAAAATTTTCCTTAGCTTTTAATTAAAAAAACTGAGAAAAAAATTCTTCTAGGTGCACATTCCCATTCTCCATAATATGCTTGTGCCAAAATTGGTAGTTCCAACTCAACGGTCTGTCCTGTAAAGCGCCAACAAGCGGAGAGGTACGCACATACATATTAATAATATTGGCACATATTGGCTTTTGTTATTTTTAGAGATAAAGATAAATGACAATAACCAAACTAGCGGTTCCCAACCCATGGGCCGCGGACCAGTTATGGGCCACGGATAGCGTATTAATGGGCCGCGGAACGATAGTCATAACGCTAGTCAGCATTAATTAGAACACAGTCCGTGTTTTAATTAATGCTGACAAATTTCTTTAGAAACCACCAAGGAATTTTAAGATTAAATGTTTAGAAAAATTTTTTGAAGCCTTAATGTTTCTTGAATTGGCAGATTTTTGATCGGTACAAAAATATTGATGGATTTTGAAGGCAGTCAAGTTATCTTTTATGGGCAGGGGCATGTTCTTCCTGTCGATGCTTACGTTAGAATATTTTAGTTTACTTTTGCATTATCACGACGTAAATTCATTTATTTACAAAAAGTATTTTTTGTCCTTTTATATAACTATCTAACTTTTCTTGCAAGAGTTAATAAAATTTGCATTCGATTTTTGAAAATGGAACTGTGCGCCTGAAAACATTTCCTAGCTTTAACTTCTTTCTCAGTGTTCCCAATAGATGGCGCTGCAACTCTTCGGTGATAATTGAATACGTGTTAAATCTCGGAAGTAATTGTCTTGCCCTATTTTTCGGTTTCCTTGGAATTGCTTTCAGCCAAAGATATTTCTTCATCCGATTATTATGCCACATAAATACATAATCTGTTAATGACTTATTATGACATCTTCATCACTTTTTAATGTCAGGCTTGCTTCCCAAATCGAATTTTAAACTATGATTACTTTTTCTAAGTTACTTTTAGATACCTTCCTGAGACTAAGATTATTTTCTTTCTTTTTCGATTGAAATCTACTTTGTTGAATCATGTTAACTAAAAAAATTTGTACCTAATTATATACCAAAAGTTTATAAAAAAATTTTCTGAAAGGAAACACAAATTTTATGACATCATAAATTAAGAAACAAGGAGATAGTATATTTTATGTGTAGAATTAATATTCATTATTATGAAAACTTCTTTGCATTTGCACACAATTCTTGTAGCCGAGAGGTTCGGTAAATGATGTATTTCTCTGAAAATTCGCTGTCACCGAGTTTACCTGCACTCGATTGAATTTTTAAATAAGAATACAACAATTTTCAAGATCACGTTTTCTTTTAAATAAATAATTAAAACAAATTTTCATTTTACTGATGTTTTCGGCAATATTTAGTTGAGTTGCCATGGCAACAACGTTAATTCGGCCTATTAATTTTTCTTCCTTATTTGGGTAGCATATGTGGTGATACTCCTACGTATTATTTAATTCTATTCGTACCTAAAATATTTTTTGAAATTATAAATTTGAAAACAATATTTTCTCAAAATTTAGATGAATGATGAAGGCAAAACATTTTATTATAAAGGGAAAAAAAAAGATTCTGAAAAGTAAGTTGGGGAGGTCAATTCATGTATTCATATGACAACATACAGAGGGTGTTTGCAATTTTTTAGAACGATTTTTAAGAACTATTTTATATATTTTTTTGTGTTTGAAATGTTCGGTTTGATAGCCCGTATTCTTAACTATCTTTCTACATCGTAACTTTTGAAGGGGATAGAGGATGCCTCAAAAATACCCCACTTCATCAATGACTCAGATCAGTAAAGTTGTTAAATGATATTCCAGGCAAGAGATTTACAAACAAACATTTATTTCACAGTGCAAAACTGAAACGGTCGGTTAGAACATTAAAAAACATTTAAACCAAAATGGATCTGCAGATAGACACATCTCGTATCAAAAAGTTACCGTACACATAAGTATACTTGGGCGAGAAGAGGAACTCCTTCAGTGAGAAGCCAAAAAAGACCATCTGGACCCGAGTAGCTGATGATCAACAAGTCGCATGCAAGTGCAGATGAAGAAAATCAGTTGAAAGGCTCCAACTCTGTTCAGGCAAGATGGCTATCATCATCTGTACTACCACAGAGGCTCGTACCTCACTGGTGTGGGTTGGCTTATGCTGCTTGCATTCTCTCTGTCTCGGTCTGGTCGGAAATAGACGAGACGAGACGAGATTTATGGAGTACAGCCCGCTGCAAAGCAGCGGAGACCTCCAGTCGACTGAAAAACACTATAACACAGAAGGCGCTAGGGTTCTTCAAAAGTGGTGATAATCTGAATCTGCGTAGCAAAGAGCAGAGCGAGGTGTTGCTTCGCTGCTGTCAGAGTGTGGAGGTCTGGTCGGAAATGGAAAAGGCACTCCTATATACACTTGGATGAATAGTGCGCGCGCAGAGCTGCACATTTTTAGCATCTTGCATGGAAGAATAAAATTCCAACAAATAAGGTTCGATAGGCCGCCACACTTGACAATAATGATTTTTGTGGTATCGGAGGAGGTATTTTCTCCCATTTCTAAAAATTGAGGAATATTCGCAGATGTCAGCACATATATTGCGAAAAACATATATTGTTGTTTAAAGGCCCAGTGTTGCCTTTAAACAACATACCCTATTTTGTCTTCTAAAATATTGAGAATAAGACTGAAGCTCTAATGCCTGTTGTTGTTAATAGGGTACATACTGAAATTTTTATTAAATCAATTTACAACATGTAGTTGGTAGCCTGAGTGCTGATAACAAAAATAAATATAAATTGATGTTTTTTACTTGAGACTGCATCTTTTTAGCTTCGTTTATACGTTTGAGAATACCATATTTTATTCTACATAGTTGAAGGAAATTCCATATCCGTATTATTATTTATTAAAATTCGTCTGTGTTTGACATTATAGAATTTTATCAACAATTTTTTTTCTGAAATAAAGCCCAGTATTGTCAGTTGGTAACAAGCTGTTTTTTAGCCATAAACCATACTTAAAACAAAATAGGATTTTTTAAACTATTTTCCCATTTTTTTATTCAACAAATGAAAGTCAAAGATATTTTAAAATCAATTTTGAAAAAATCGGATTTTTATGGGTTAAAATATACAGGGAATAGCAGGTTACAGCTGGTTTAAATGAACTGGTTTACTGTCAGATGCTTTCCATTTTTTATTCCACACAATCTATTTAATTTTATTATTTCGCACTCCTTTCACTACAATCAAAATGGCATTTAGGCTCAAGTTGCGTAGGTCGGAAGTTGATGGTCATGGTGTGCCTGACTTTCGCAGCCTAAAACAACTTAGAAGATTCAAAAATGTGGAAAACAATTCGGCTTTTATTTAGAAGAATTTGAATTATAAACTGGTTCTACAATAATCACTAAATGTAATCTTAATCTCTTTTATTGCTTAATACTGGAATATCTATTTAATTCATTTATTTTTGAGATTTTTCAAAAAAATAGTTAACTAGGACAGGGTCACTGCATGTGAAGCGTACAGTGTTGCTAAAGGGAAAAAGGCGGCAACTCATTTTCTTCTCGACTGATTGCTAAATAGAATTGTGTTTATCACTATTTTTTTCTTAAATTGAAATAACATAAAACATGTCGTTCACAGCCATCAAAGTTCTCACTCAAAAGAAATACGACAAAAGGAAAAATAAATAACAATAAAATAATTTGTTATACAGGAAAACATGTCATCAGCTCTTAATACCGAATGCTAGATTTATGGCCAGACATTTCATAAACAACGGAATGATTAGAGGTTTTGAAATTGAAAACAGGTGAGATAATTTCATGAGAGAAATTTTATTTTCCTGCTTTTCCCTGAGTTTAGTTTTCTACGTGATAGATCTCTTTTTATTTTATTCACAAGTGAGAAAATGCTTTCTTCTGAAATCTCCCACGAGTTATACTAAGTATAGTGTTTTTTAATGGCGTGTCAATATAATGCTGTTTTATCCAGTCGGCAAATTAAGCGCCTAGAAATTAATTAGAGTAATTTAATTTTAATTTTGAACCAAAAATTTTAATATTTATAATTTTAAATATGTTATAAGTAAAAATATGTAATTTTACATAAACATGTATATAAACATGTTTTTAAAAAAATAAATCCAAAGGCAATGTATGAATATTTTTATCGACGAGTTTTCTGGTTTGTTCACATGCCTGCACTACATATATACAGTGTAATGCTAAGTCAATGGACCTTCAAAGCCAACGTACAAGCAGATCAAGTCAAGGTTTTTACTGTAAGCAAACAAACAAGAAAACTGGTCCATCTCTGTAATATTAAAAAACTCGAAATAAATAAAATAACTTAAATTATAATATTAAAAATTTTATATTTATAATATTATAAAATTATAAAGAAAAGTAATTTTATGTATTTAATATTAAAAAATTATTTTTATCTACATGATATTAAAATTAATCAGGTATACTATTAGAAGTGGCGGAAGTTGGCTTTTAAAATCCTATTTCGAAAAGGCGAGGGTTTGCAAAATTGTGATGCGTTAATCAGAGAATAGGAAGCTTTTTTTACTTTCTCGTATACGAAGTATACAAAGAGAAAGTATTGCAATCGTAAAAGAATTCGAACCCGAGATTTTGACTAATCTCCACGTTTTTAGACCTCTCTGAGTTCGAAAAACACAATTTTGGGATAATGTCTGTCTGTGTGGTATGTGATCTTTACACACAATTTTTAGGTTTCTATCGAATTTTGGATAAAATCCGTGTACGTGAAGTCTGTCTGTACGCGTTCATGTGAACACTATAGCTCAGAAACTTGAAAAGCTTGATGTATGAAATTTGGTACACAGCTTTATTATGTATAGGCCCGTATTAAACTTTGGACCAAATCCGTCGAAGGGTTGATGGTTTGTCGGTCTGTATAATCGCATATTTTTAATCGCAATAACTTCTTAACAAAATTACTTAGATAAATGAAATTTGGTATATGGCCTTCTTACCTTGATTATAGATTTGTGTCCAATTTTTGTGTCAATCGGTTAAAAAAAGGCGTTCAAAGTGAATAATTAATTTGTCTAATCCGATTCTCCATGCGCCTGCGTACTGGTAGCAATCTCTGTGCACGCGGAAGCTATTGAGCGAATTACGTCACTTTGTCCTTGAGCCAGCAAGAGTGGAATAGGTACGCATCTCTTTGAATTTGATTCTTTACCTAAATATTTTACAATCACTATAATCTACAATGAAAAACCTTCTGATAGTCATTGGATTCTGGGTTACATTAGGTTCGAATTTTTTTATCCACGCGTGGAGAGGGGAAACAGTACCTTTTGGGGGAAGTATACGAGGAAGTTTAGGGGAGACCACTCCCGCTGATTGTTTTTTGTACCTCAATTATTTTATTAGGTAGGTATTTTCTCTAGACTGTAGGCACTCGAATTCCTAGATGCGGTTCTGAAGAGCGCCAAATTACTCTATCCCAGGGCGCTCGAATTCCTAGATGCGGTTCTGAAGGACGCCAAATTACTCTATCCCAGGGCGCTCGAATTTGCTACGACGCCCCTGGTCTGGTTTTAGATGAGATGTTTGGAGGCGTCTACATCCAGCAGGAGTGTTCTCCCTTCGACCTTCTCGTATACTTACACGATACGCCGCGTTTTACGTTAGCTTCGTAGTATGATATGGCGAATCATGAATGCATTTTGAATCTCTTCTCATTAATCGATTGAATCAAAAATTTGATATACTTCTGCACCTTTGATGTCAAGACCACATGCCAGTTTTCATTTATCTTTGTGGCGGTGTTTTAGTGATGTCGTATTCACACACACACACGGACAGACAAACAAGCAGACAATTCACCTTTTGACAGATCCAGTCCAAATTTAACACAGATCTACAATTTTAGTGTGAAGGTTACACAGGGTTAACCTAAATGATTCATTGGGTTTCAAAACACTGTGTATTGAGAGGTATACGACCCACAAAGACGGGTGATATACATGACAAGATACATACACTCCCCAAGTTTAAAAGCCCGCCTCGTGGCTCACTACATGGCAGGCGACTTTCTCAACAGAGAACTGCCACATCGCTGGATAGGACGTGATGGCCTGGATGATGTTCTTCTGTTGCCATGGGCCCCTAGGTCTCCAGATCTCGCACCATGTGATTTCTTCCTGTGGGGAAATGTGAAGGACAAAGTTTATGTACCCCCAATGCGGACAAAGCTGCAAACACTACGGAAACGCATCACTGCTGCTGTGACGGACATTGACGGAAACATGGTATTGAACGTCTGGACGGAACTGGATTGCCGTTGGGATGTGTGCCGGGTGACCAAGTGTGCACACATTGAACATTTGTAGTATGTACCAGACACTTGGTGAGTGTATATATCTTTTCATGTATCACCCGTCTTTGTACGTCGTATACTTGTAAATAAACAGTCCTTTGTAACCCGATGAATCATTTATCTTAACCCTGTATACTAAAATTCATCCATTTAACTTATTGCGCTTTTGAGTTAACGTGTTCACAGGCAGAAATAATCCCAAAAATGTTTTTGGGACTGCACAAGACAGACTTCCCGAGACTTATTGAGGAAAAGCATTACAAGATCGTTTAACTTTTAATTAACACTAAACGTACCGACACTTGACCTATTCGTACCGTAACCGGTCAAACGACCGGTTTTTAGATAAAATCTTTATTTTTCCTGATTAAGTGGTGAAAATAGTGTTTTTAGTAAGGGAATATTCAACAAAGTGAATTTAAGGTAATAATTCAACAAAAAATAATTTTGTGGAATTTCTATAAAGTTATCGTCCTCACAGACAGACAAAAATTGTTACGGGTGTTTTTGCCAATGTTGACGAAGACGAGACAGATTTGTACAGCGAATAAAAAAAAATGTTTTTTTTTTTAATTTTTAAATATTGAACTTACCACACAACAGTCTATACAGAGATGTGCATCAATTGGAGACGATGTGGGAAAATCGATAACCTTATAAGGCAATAGAGTTTGCTCCCGGTCAAATCACCTGTCGTGGTAAGTAACGGTAGGCCACACGTGTTTATCAGAATTCACGAAGAAAAATAAAAACAATTAAGGTATCTGTCTAGGTTTCCAAAGTTGTTCCTGACTAAAATTCGCGATGTTTTATTGTTTTATTTTATAGCCCATGCGTTTATCTTTCTAAATCTGTATTTGTTTTGCTTTTCTGATTGATAGAAGCGAAGATACAGAAGTTTTTATAAAACAAAACAGACAAAAACAAAACAGGAAGTGTCACTAAAAGACCGGAAGTTGCATTTTTTGTCACTGTTTTACCCAGCACAAATGCAGATTGAATTGAAACTTAATTTATAATATGCGCTATTAGCGAGCCACAGCAATTTTATATCGTTTCTGAACTATATTTATGTAAGAAAGATTGGCAACAACATTCGTCTGGAACTCTGTTTATGTTTTAATTCCATGTGCTCGATTGCTTGCTGACGGGAAAAAAATATGGAGGCCTTTCTAGGAGCGTGCCATTTTTTTTCTTCTCTTGACGGAAATGGATCGGCAATTTTTCTAGGAAAAAGAATATGGAGGCCTTTTTCGGAGGGTGCCATTTTTTTTTCTCTTGACCGAATCAGATCGGCAATAATTTTAGCCCGTCTTTCGATGGCAATTTTCATCTTTTTTTTTATTACGGATTGAAATGAACTTTGGAATGAATAGGGGATAATAGCCTTTGTTGCTGAAAATCCAATCCAATCCAATCAAATGCTTTCTGACTTATTTTGTCAAAGTTATTTTCGTTGAATATTGTCGTTTCGTTTAATTTCTGGTTATTTTTTTATCTGTTTTGCTCTTTGTAACATTGCAATGGGCGGGGAAAGTTTGGGCCGATCGAAGAGAAGGAAATTTTATGGTAATCGTTTCTCAACGTCCAAGGAAGTATCAACTGCTGTTGCTGGAACATCTGCAGAAGTAATGTTGACGTGTAGTGAGAAAAAGCAGCAGACCTCTCAAGAACATTTAAGAGAGGATACTGTGGATAAAAAAGAATTGACCGGATTCAGGATTATAGATATTGAAATACTTATAAGTATTTTGCTTTTCCCAGAATCTAAAAACAATGGGTTATATGTGATGGAAGACTCCATCTTCGGTTTGTGCTCCAACTTCTGTTTGCATTGTATATATTTAATATAAAAAAGTCATGAAGTCAAGTGTGAAAAAGCGATAATATTTAATGGGAGATTCCTAATAAAAAGTTTACAATCGGTCATGACACATTTAGTGTCAATTGAAAATTTAACTGAAATTTTGAGAAACCATTTCTCAGTGAGTGCCTATTACCCAAGAAGTAGTTACGTACGTAAAAATTCAATTAAAATTTTGAGAAACCATTTCTCAGTGAGTACCTATTACCCAAGAAGTAGTTACGTACGTAAAAATTTAATTAAAATTTTGAGAAACC
>BGPR01003800.1:25420-51066 GCA_013235015.1 Araneus ventricosus | reverse complement strand
TAATTTTAATAAATCACGCATTAAAACACCAAATCTTTGAAAATTATTTAGCTTTTAAGCAGTTTAACTCGCATTTTTCTCAGTTGAACCAGCAACAGTTTTACACTTACTGTTCTGAAAAGATAAAGAGCTTTGATAAACGTTAAAGAATGCAATTATGACCACATAACTAAAATTTGAAACTGAATCATATTCAAACAGAGAAGATCTATTGGTTCTAACGAAATTATTTCCCTTCATCCAAAAATTTTAATTGGTTCTTGATAACATTACGTCCAAATGCCACAAATCTGTTTTAGCATGTGAAAATAGCCATCAGAAATTAAGACAAATTTTTCCTGTTCAAATATGCAAGAAAAATAAACCTTTCTTTGATAAATTGTGAAATAAATGATAATTTCTATGAACTAAGAAATTCAAAAATTAAGTTAAAAAGAAAAAATAGAAAAAGTAAACAATAATAATAATGACAACAATACACCTTTATGCGCTCAACGCAGCAGCATTAAGTGATTTCATCATCAGAATTTTCCTAAAATTAATCATCAAAAATAATAGTATTTAACAACAGAAATTATCAAATAATTAAAACACAAAAAGAAAAATTAGAAAGTAAGAAATACAATTAAAATGAATGGCGTGTGGTCTCTGAGGAAGTATCGCCATTCTGGTTCTTTTCCATTTTTCTTCCAACTTGCTTTCATTTCAAATGTATTTCTTACTTTCTAATTTTTCTTTTTGCGTTTTAATTATTTGATTATTTTTGTTGATTAATTTTAGGAAAATTCTGATGAAGAAATCGCTTAATGCTGCTGCGTTGAGCGCATAAAGGTGTATTGTTGTCATTATTATTATTGTTTACTTTCTCTATTTTTTCTTTTTAACTTAATTTTTGAATTTCTAATTTTGTTCCTTGTATTTTATTAGAAGTAACTGCATATGCGCCTTTCTGTATAATGCAAAAAGAATTTCAATTCATTTTAATTTATTTCTATTAATATTTAAATTAATTTTTGGTAAATTTGATCAATTATAACTGATAATTTTTATGAACATTGTTGGTAATCTTAATTCTGAACCAGGTCGGCGTAGCTCCAAAACGTTTGAAACTTAATCATATTCAGGGAGAGATCACTGACCAATTCTTACACAATTAGCTTCCTTTATTTGCAAAATTGTTACTGGTTTCCAGTGGCAGCGATTCAGTTGAATAAGTAGAGGGTCAAAAAATTTATAAACGTCCAAAAGTCCCCTGGAGTATAGGGGCCGACAACAAGATTTTAAAATTTAGCTACAAACTTAGCTAACTTTGCTGGACACTATTGCTTTTTAATAAATCTTAGTTTTAGGCAGCTAAAATGAAATAAAAATTTAATTTTGCCAGCAAAAAGTTGGGGGCAACTGCCCCCCTTGCCCCTCGACTCGCCGCCGCTGCTGGTTTCTGATTGCATAGCTGAGCCCAACTGTCACAAAACTGTTTTAGCATATGTAGATGGGCATTAGAAATAAAGATAAATTGCTTTTTCAGTTAAAATATATAAGAACAACGATTTTTTAGAAAGTATGAAATAAATGTTACTATCCACCTTCAGCAAGTAGCTGTTCGTCCTTAATGTTAATGACCTGTGTCTATGCTTGCAGCTTGACGAAATGAATTGGCGAATTGGCGGTAGTAGAGGCTGAGTGACTTTGCCAAAATTCTCTTTTGCCATATATCTCGAAAATGGAGGGTGGTGGGTGGCAGACGACTATTGATGACATATCTAGAGGTCATAAGTTTTATATAAAACAAAATTTGTTGAAATTGGTCCAGTGATATGGGCTCGGGGACCTGTTTGAAAGTTTTTACCCATAAAGAATGTACAGTGGAGAGATATTTTTTCGATTTCTCTCAAAAATGGAGGATGGTGGGCGGCAGGCGGCTCTTGGTGACATGTCTAGATGTCATAAAATTCCATATGAGATAAAAATTGCCGAAATCTGTCTAGTTGAGGCTGAGGGACTGTCTGAAGGTTTTTCGCCATAGAGAATGTACAGTGGAGAAGTATTTCTTTCAACTTCTCTTGAAAATGGAGAGTGGGGGAGCAGATTACCATTGATGACATATCTAGACGTCGTAAGCTTCCATATGAAACAAAATTAACGAAATCTGTCCAGTGGTTGGGGTTGAGGTACTGACCCTCTGTTTTTACTAATTATTTTAAATATATGTGATGATAACCTCAAAAATATGTTTTGTTTTCATTTTTTCCGACCAGATTTTGGATCTTCTATCGTGTCGGTGAATAATCTCATGAGCATTTATATTTTGAATTTTTAGAGATAAAATTTTAAGCTGTTAAATTAGTCGAATCAAGATATTTTTCTTAAGCCGCGAACAATTCTTGCTTCATCGTTGACACATTTAGTATACAAAAATTTGAGTGTGCTTGTAACCAGTAGATTTACCCTTCTTTCAAGTATTTATTTTTATTAAATGATTTAACCCCTTAACCATATTGAAGTGCATTGAATTATCGCATTTTTAGGCTTATAAACTGAAATTTAATCATTAATTACCTTTATAAATTAACTCAAAAATTACGTAGAATCCATAAGCATCTCAAGTATTCTATGCCTTTTTAGATGAATTGAAACGACAGCCCCTTTCCAAAACAGGTGGGGTCATCTTATTAGAGAGCAAAGAAAATGCCACTCTTAAGGGGTTAAACTACAATAGAACCTCGATAATCCGAACTAATTGGGGCTGACTTCTGTTCGGATTCCTGAAAATTCGGATTATCCGGAAAATTCGGTAAAATATTCTTGATATACCAAATACAGTAGAGTATTAACTTTGGGTACCCTGTGAAAGAGTGCGAAAAGAGGTAACTGCGATTCGCATCGTCGAGCAGGTTTAGTTCCTTACGTCAGAAAAAGATAAGCAGATTAAGTTTCTACTAATTAAGGTGCTGTATTCATTCTTAAATTCCAATTCAAATGATTCTTTTAACTTAGGAATAAACATTAGCTTTGTTCCTGATTCCTAATTGTTATTTTTCCATAAAAAGTTTTCGGAAAATTTTAAATAAGATGTTTGGATTATCCGAAATTTCGAATTTCTGGAGTTTTGACTTCCAAAGTTCCACTGTAGTTTCATATAAAAGTTCAATGACTTCATCAGTAAAAAAATACTAGAATATGAACAAAAAAAAAGAAAATAACAAAAATAGAATAGACAGAAAAATATAAACAATAGACACAATGCATCAGGTACGTGCAAACGCAGCATCATCAGGATTGCATTGACTAACAGAATATGAAGCCATCATGGACAAAAATCAAACTGTAATATATATCAAAACACAATAAAATTTAAATAAAATTTGATAAACAAAGGAAGAAGAATCCGAACGGGGAACTTTTTCAAATGTCGCTCTCTATTACGAAGAGGGATAAATTTTCTGTTCAGGTAACGACTAGAAAGTCAAAATTTAAGTTCCCTCTGTGACCTGAATTTATCCCATAGATTGAAAAGTTCAATGGTTGTTAGAATTTTTTTGTAAAATGATTCATTTTGCTCTTCTTTTGTTCATTATCTGGCATATTCATCTGTATAAACTACAATAAAACACAAAGCAAATGTACAAAATATGTATCTTTATTTTTTCCCATAACGAAAAGAGCAATCATTTTTATTTTTACAACGGCAGAGACATGTAAATACACACAAATTACTTTTTAACAAATAAATTAGTTCTTTAGACAAATGTACATTGTAATTCTTCAATATAATATGTTATTGTACAAATTTTCTTTACAGGAAAATGGTGTTAAATTTAATATTTTTAGTAGACTACATTCCTTATAAATTTTTTCTTTTCTTCGCAACAAGTATAACATTTTTAAACGCACGATTATGTCACACATTATTCTTAATAACATTTTAATCAAAGGGAAGACTGCGAAATATCTTTCTATTGCGTCCATTTACAATTTAAGTATTGCTTCTCTAGAGCTTTTTATTAGAGCGGTAATAGGCAAAATTCAGTAAATCGCAAGGGTCCTGAACAGAAAGGTCATTAAATAAAATTTAAAAATCATATTTAATACTTCGAACAAAATATATGTTAATGAAAATTGAAAGTTTAAATGTAACTTTTGCATTATAAAACATTATATCAGCTTACAAAAAAAATAAAAAAATGAAGGTGACTTGATGAAATTATGAGAAACTTTTTAAAAAAACTTAAAAATTACCTTCGAAAAAATAGTAATAAAAATTTGCACTGTCATATATGATTTTTAAAACTGCATATCAAAAGTCTATTTCTTATAAAACTGATTATGATGAATATGCTTTTCATGACATGACCTAAAAATATTAAAAAACACTTAAAAAAGTAAAAGATTTCCATTTTGTTTTAAATTGGAGCAATTTACCGTAGTGTTGTTGGTAGAAAATGATTACCATTTCATAATGGCCATTTTCTTAGCACTAAATTTTCCTTTTCCTCTCTGAAATCCATTTCTTCGATAAAATTGTGGCGATTTCAGCAACCACCTGTAGATTCTGCAATCATCGAGACAACTCATATTTTGTTTTACCTACTCGTATCGCCTGAGTGCTGTTCCCGAACAATTCAGGAACAAGAACGCACGTTTTTGTCGAACAACAATATATTGAAAGTGGCAAAATGCAGAACGATTCGAAGCAAAACACAGAAACCTGACTCGAAACTATCGATATATCCAGAAAAAAACTGGAAAAGCTTCTCAAGATAGGGAGAAAAATGAACCAAACAGTCAGTTTACAGTTTCTTGTGGCACATCACTGACGGTAGATTTGAAGGGAACGAAAGGTAGATCAATTTACGATCCACTGTCATTAATACTGCGTATTCAGGGGAAGTCTACGGAATGGTGACTCCACAAAACTATGCCTGTAGTCCCTGGGGTCGACCGGTAGATCGAAGTAACCCGATCTTCTCCTTTCTTCGTTTGGTGGCGGTAGATAAGTAGGCCTAGCACTCGGATAAGGTTCCACGAACCTAGAGGGGAAAGCTCTTTCTTGTCGAATGTCCGTAGAACTGAGCTGGCGTTGCCTTGAATACATATCGTGTGGGGAAGGTTGCCTTTCAGGGGACCTGAACTGCCTGACACCTACAGGGGACGAAGATAGGGGACGGGAATCTCGGAAGTCCCGGTCGCGACTTGGAATATGCGAAGGGGAATGTCTGTCACCATACCTATCGTAGTTGGCCGGGTACCTTTGGATCGGATTAAGGTGGTCACCCATAATGTCCTGAGGTGGCCTATCCACATAGTTCTGGCGAGGCATGATGTCCATGTACTTGGTGCGGTGGTCACCTGCAGGTTCCAAGTTGGGCCTGGACTTACTCGGCCTTGGTGAAGCTGGATCGATTACCGCTGTGGGATAGGAGACGGGTCTTGATTCTCGCTGGATCTTCTTCTCCAGAGGATTGCTGTGCCTTCTGTACACCACGTCGAAGTGCTTCATGTGATCGGGCTCTGGCATTGAGTTTTCGGACCTTCGTGGAGTGGCAGGCATTTTGACTGGGGTCCGATGAACTTCTTGGCTGGCGGGCGTTGGGGACACCGCTCGACGCTCGAACTTATCCACGATCCCTCGCACTCCCCTGTGTACCCGATTTATTCTATGGTCATCCTCGTCGTCAGGGGATGATCGACTGCGCCTGTCCCTTGGAACACCTGCAGGCGCAGGTGCATATCTAGGGGGTCGACGCCATTCGTACGAGGGAATAACCTCCTCCTCGTCGTCTTCATCGTCGTCATCATTTAGCCCGGAAGCATCCGGCCAGTCCTCCTCGTCATCCGAGCTCGTGTCCGGATCGATTTCTTTGCTTTCGAAATCCGGATGAGAGGAGACCTCCTGGATTGCGGAACTGAGTGCCTCGTCTGATCCGATCCCGCTGCTCGACTTGTTGCTGGATTTGCCACCAGACGATTTAGCACTCGTGGCATCCTGGTTCTTGGAAGGGGATTTCCCGCCGCTCGTCTGGTGGATGAGCGGGGATGGCGTCTTGGTCAGCCCTACGAGGTTGTAGTTGGTGCTGCGCCGGTTGTCGATTCCATCCAGCTTCCCTTGTCGTCTGCTGACGGTGTCGTAATCTTTTGGAGGGAGGAGGATGGGGCAGCTGTTGCGATTCGTGAGTCGCTCCCGGAGTTCTGCGGCCAGGGAGTCGTAGAGGCTGGCGATGTGTTCCTTACGCACACCCACTTCCCTTTCAGAAGAACCTAGAAGGAAAAAATATACAGTTGGTTAAAAGAGAAGTTGTTTCCATTTTCTCAAACAAAATTCGAATATAAAGAACTCAGAAGGTCAATATTTAAATAATAGCATGATTTAATTCTTTTTATTCAATGAAAACGAATGATCATCAATTTCTTTTGACTGATCTGATGACTATTCTGATGAGGTTAAATGCCTAAATAAGATACTAATCTGGAACAGAATCATCTGGTTTATTCAGTCAAACAGCACATCATGTGAATCATCAGAATAGTCTCACCAGAATCATTGTCTTCTCGTGAAACTGTTCTGATGATTTTCATGATGTGTTTTTATCTAACATTAATGAAATCCTGGCTGAAAAAGAGCAATTCTATTACCGAAGATAATGTACGTGTTAGTGTATGTACGTACATTAATACACACACTAAATTAGTCTCATAAAAATTATAAAAAAATTGAGTGAAATGCAGTTAGTTTAGAACAAACGAGTTGACAATTAGGAAGCATCCAGGATTTTGGAAATGTTCACAGAAAATTTCATTTTTAATTCTGAATGCATTAATGTATGAAATGATATAAAAATTCTTATGAGTACCCTATTACATTCGTCTGATAAAAATTGCTAAATTATAATAGGGAGTACGAAATCTTTCTGTCTTACCTATTACATTTTGAAAGAAACTCTATTTGTACGAAAGTAACAAAACTAGAACTAAGTGTCCTTAATTATGAATAATGGATATCTTGCAATAATATACAATAAATTTCAAATGGAACAAATAGTACGTTTTGTCGTATAAAAATTAGTCATTTGAGAAGAAGGTTTATCTTTCCACGTTTCAATAAATAAGCAATGAGTTTGCCAGTTTTAATAATTTTTTTAATATTGCAGAAAACTACAATTTATGGCTAAGAATGTAGACATTCAAATTTCGTTCTGTTACAAATTAAGTACCGACTAAAAAGTCAAGCTATTCACTTTATAATTTAATGTAAAATCTCAAAGATTTTAAATTATTCATTAATATTTAGTACTAACGAATAATTGTTTTTAGATAGGCCAATAAACTAAGAGATTTTATGCAGTACTCGAATAAAAGGTGGATGACCGTTTCAAAATCAAAACATGGGCATTGTAAGCGTACCGTTGCAACTCAAGCACCAAGCGTCACACATAACAAATCAATTAAATAAAAGATAAGCTTATTCATAATGTATAATTGAAACAAAAAATGTCTTTTGCATCAGATAAGGCCTTTTATACAAGAAAACTAAAAGCATTACGGAACCGAGAAGGTTATATTTTATTTCTTTTTTCAAAAAAGTGCGTCAAAATAAAGGAATGAATGCATGAGCATCTGTGGGAGAGCCCCCACACTCACGTGAACGATTCGTGACATGCAACTTCGCCACACTCACGTAATTTCGGTACAAAACAGAGCACTTGGGCAGTATGAAATGAATATTTTGCGCCATTTATAAACTTTTGCGTGCAAACACATTTGACAGACCTATAATTATTTTTTCTAAGCAGACAAGTGATGACTAATTTAAACTGCAGCTGTATTTACAATAAAAGAGCTACTGAATTTGAGGATCTCCTGATAAATAACATTGTATAATCTCGCAATTCGGGGATGGCTAAGGAAGATAATTGCTGATCGTCACAAAATTGAAGAAAGCTGCCACGATGCCTCTATATGTATAAGGGAATATTTACAGAGACAATTTATCAATTCATATCGCAAGCATACGGCCTTATTTACCATCCATGGTTAAACCATAATCAGCGGTTAAATTGGAATTTACACAAACAAGCTAATGCTGACCGAACTGATAGGCTGGATGTATACACTAACTGGTGAGTTGGCGAGAAACTCGCTTGGCTCGAAGGCTGAGGATAATTTTAAAAATCGCCAACAACCGAGAAATTGAGATACCATGTCAAAATGGCAACCAACTAGGATATACACTTGGCGACGCATTTCGGTCAGCTTTCGTATTATCATGGCAGAACCATCATTTAATCGCTGATCATGGTTTAATCATGAATGGTGAATAAGGCCGATAATTTTTAGATTGATTTGTTAGATTAGTCTCACATTTTGAGACATCCACGTTGGTTGAGTCGGTCTTTCTGAAACATAATTGGATGCAGACGAGCATTGGAGAAACAACTCCTAAAGACACATTTTGAAATACAGTGCAACCCCGATTAACCGTCAGTTTCTGTTATCCGCCATCGTCCAAAAAAACATCGAAAAGCAAACAGAAGTCTTTAAAATTGTCCACGGATTACTTTTGAACCCTTCTGTAAGAAGCTGGAAGTGACTGTACTGTAAGATGGCGCAGGTGACTTATCGCCGATGGCGGAGGTGACATATCGCCGATGGCGGAGGTGACTTATCGTCGATTGCGGAGGTGTTGGTCTTGATTTGACGTGCCAAACCAGTCGCTATTGTACTGAAGTATTACAAATCCCCGTCGGCAAGCCGGAAGGCAAAGGTAGACTCCTTTGGTCTGGAGATATAAGGAAGAGAACATTTCGCCCTTTATTTTCATAAGAATTATAGCTGCAAGAATGAAAGCAGGTGCAAGAGACAGCAAATGACAAGAGCTTTCGAACAAGGGGTAACATTCATAGGTTGAAAGATACTTTTAGTTGGGGGGAGAGGGAAAATCACTTTTCAGCTCATAACTTCTAAGCAATTGCATGTATCGAAAAAGTTTAAATGCAAAAATTGTTCGTCATGATAAGGCGATAATTCGCCTAATTAAAATTTTCTTTCTATTTTCAAATGTAAAGGATTTATGGTGAAATGAAAATTTCCAGCCCCCACCATTTCCACCCCTTTGAGCTGGATAGCCTGTCTACGAACTCGACCGAGATTTTCACTATCCTTACAACATATCCCACGCTGGTTAAAATTAAATCAAAATTACTTCAGTTATCGTGCTCACAAGATAACATGGGAAAAAGCGTTATGTATATATATGAATTTTTGAACGAAGGGTGGTTTTGGGTTCTAGGGGTCATGAACGATGGAGATCTGCAGAAATTTTCCGGAAGTCGTGTCATGAGAACCATTGCAATAGGTAGACTTCCTATAAGGAATCTACCTAATACATTTCTGTGCATTACTACTCTTATATCGAAGTTTATATTGATCGTTTTGTAAAATTAGATATACAATTATATGCATTATAAACTTTTAAAGGATTTTAACAGTGACATAATGCCACAGCACATATTTATTAAGAGATTTCTGTTATCCGTCATATCAGATGGTGACGATTAATCGGAGTTTTACCGTACAGCTTGTTTCGCAAATCATTACAGGCCACATTCTGACAATGCAATTTTCCCCAATTAATCACTGCATTGTAAGTAGTTTGCTGACAGTACGATAGATAGATAGATAGTGTAGCCCTTGAGAGATTTGACTATATGTAACATTTTATTTTTCTAGCTCTTTATTGTATATTGAGTTATTGTATTCAAATACATATGGACAGACGGACAACTTTCACGTCGATGATTTCGCCAAAACCTGATACAGATCTAAAAAAGTTATGTAATGACTGGACACCAAATTCTATCAATCTATCTCTCTGTAATTTGCAGTATTGTCTTTACATTCACACGGAGGGACAGACGAATTCAAAAATGGTGTTTTTTTTTTATTCTGGGAAGTCTCGTCAAAATCTGAAGGTTAAATCTGTGACAGTTGCAAAACATTATCTTTGTATACTTCGCGTACGACGAAATAAAAATGGGGCGACGAAACGTCAAAAACGTGTAAACCATTACATATAACAGAATATAATACGAGAAGAGTTACAACCAATTTACTTCGTAAGAGTAATCGATATGTTACAGTATTATATGTCATTTGTGTAAAAGAAAAGTTACAATGGATCAATTTACGTGACGTCATAGTCGCATGACAAAATGCAACTGCAAGTGTTATTTAATTGCACGTTGAAATGGAATTTTATTCCTGCTAGATGCGCAAAGCGGGAATTTTTGGAACACGGGAAGGAAAAACCAATCGTCAGTTTTAAAAACCGATGGAAATTGGCTCAAATGGATTGAACGGATGGAATTTCGAATAGTTTGAAGTCTGATTGGAATGGCTGGATGGTCTTTTGAGGACCTCGCTGCGAGGCTAGCGGGAAAATATTAGTTCTGCCTAGATTGGGACCTCGCTGCGAGGCTAGCGGGAAAACACTAGTTCTGCTAAATTGGGACCTCGCTGCGAGGCTAGCGGGAAAACACTAGTTCTGCCTAGATTGGGACCTCGCTGCGAGGCTAGCGGGAAAACACTAGTTCTGCTAGATTGGGACCTCGCTGCGAGGCTAGCTGGAAAACACCAGTTCTGCTTAGATTGGGACCCCGCGTCGAAGCTAGAAATGAAACGCGAAATACCCCGCGTGGGGGAAGAGGAGGGTGGGAGGGAGAAATTTTTCGACTTTGAACCTTGTCTCAAAACACACTTTGGAACATCCGTGAATGCTTTGCCTAATCTAATTAATTTCTTTCGTCTAAATGTTTTAATAATTCTACAAATATATATTCTTTATTCGTTACAAATATTAAAAAATATATATTTAGAGCAGAAACATAAGTGTTTTATAAATAATTTCATAAACATACACAGTATTAAATGAGTGAGTGATGTACTTATGAATTATTCGGAAGAAATTTGAAGGAAAGCACACGGGAGAAACAAATCTCCAAAAACCCATTTGTCATAAAATTATTTACTTTATATGAGCGTCTAAAATCAGTGACGTTTATTATTAAGTAGTAAGGACTAAGAAAGCTACAAGCGACCGAATCACAGAAGAATGATGTAATAAGTCTAACTAATTCTCTTGAAAGAGCTTCGTGATATCAAACAAAATTCATAGAAAATATAGATGGCTATTATACAAGATAACGAACATCAATTACTTTTAAATACATTAGGATTATATTTAGAACTATTTAACTGAGAGCAATGATATAACCGAAGCATTCGCCGCATTGTCAATAACTATAATATGTGTTACTCTGACTGTAGTATCTGTGATTTTAAAGAAATGAAAATTATATGTATTATATGATAAGACCGGATATTAGTAAGAATAGCATAGATAAAAAAATCGGTACTCTTACTGTTTCAGTTATATTAAAAAATGATATATTTTTTTAAAAAAATAATAATATTTGGAGCTTATTATTAAATTATTTAATTTTAAATTTATTATTTAAAATGTTATTCAAAAAATGAAAATGCAACTTTCCATAATTTAATCACTATTAATATCGTTCGTCGGTTCCATTTCCTGGAAAGTTTTTTGTGCGATATCTTTTAAAAAAATATGTGAAAAAAGGAAAAATAAGTTATGATTGAATTAAGTATACCAATTTGTCTAATGTTGTAGAAAAAACAACAATGTTTTTGAAAATATTTAAACTATTTAATAACCGATTTGACCGCAACGTTTCAACATCAAACAGCTTTCGCAACATCCTTGAAAGTACATTCTGATTTGAAATATTCTTTAGTGTTTAGAGTAAATTTAATTAACTTTATTTTGCATGCGAATGCATTGATGGAATTTATTAGATATTTTTTTGTAAAAATGAAAATTTTGAATAATTTCTTAAGGCAAAAATAAAATAATCACAGTGAAAAAAAATTGTAGCTATTATTTGATGAAGATCTTTAAAATATTTTCACCTTCAACACGTAAACAATTTTAACTTGTTTTCAGGAAGAAAAACCACAAGTAATATTTCATATCAAATAATATATATATAATTTAGTATGAAAAATTAAATATATCATTATACTTTAGTTTATCAAACTCCAATAACTTAAGTGAACTCCAAAATATATAAATAACTTGCTTTTCATCATATGTAAACAGATTCATTTTGAAAATAAACAGTTTGAAAGTAAGTACTGAAACTTGTTTGCATAATTTAATGCATACTCTAGAATTTGTTAAATTTATCCTTCCACTTTTCTTATAAGTTTTGCTTTAAAAACCTGTTTTCGTCTCTAAAATATAGTTCCTACTTACAAAAGACAGATTGAAAACAAAATGCTCCTGACATGAGTCAATGTGTGTGTGTGTGCATTATATTAATACTCTTAAAATAATTTCAATACAGACTTAATGTGCAATCATAGAGAAAAGTCAAGGAACTCTTATTCATCTAAAAATATATTGCATTGCCTCTGAGATATTTTGTAAACTTTTCTAACCATTTAAGAAATTAAATTTGTAGCAAAGATTAAAAGTAAATATCTCGTGTATGAAGTACACGCATTTTACTATCTTATTTTCCATACAGTATACTTTTCAATGCATAGAAAACATAGCATTTTAAAACATTTTTCATTAAACATGACTAATTTCGGGTTTGAAAGGATGGAATTTCATAATCAATTTTCACTCACTTCCTGATGCACTAGAATTTTGAAATTAATGTGACATTAATTTCATTTTGAAATTAATGACATAAATTTCATTAATGTGTTCGAAATGCATATTTGTGAGTCTGTAATTTATTGATTTTCAGGGTTATTTCAGACTTTTTAATACCAACTCTCCTTAAATATGCATTATTTTACTCACATTAACGCAAGCGAAACAGAATAAATTTAAAATGAAATGTTAGAAGCATTATAATAATAATCATATTTTATTTTGGATAGCGTTATTTGCAGGTACTGTACCTGCGGATAAAACGTTATTTCCAGGTACTGTACCTACGAATAAAATGTTGTTTGCAGGTACTGTACCTACGAATAAAATATTATTTGCAGGTACTGTAGCTACGAATGATAAGTTATTTGTATGTACTGTAGCAACGGATAATACCTGTTATTTACAAGTGATTTACATTATGTAATTTTGCTCACCTGTGTGTTTTTGATGACATAACAATACTTTAATATTTTTGGAACCTAATTATTAGTTATAGATGAATTTAACTGAATTTTGATACTATACCCGTAACTAAACCTGGTAGTTTTGAATAATTCAAATAAAATTTTACATCCTACTTACACATTTGATAACTCTCATTCTCGATAATTATATTTTATTTTGTATAGCGTTATTTACAGGTTCTGTACCTGAGGCTAAAATGCTGTTTGCAGGTACTGTACCTACAAATAAAACGTTATTTGCAGGTACTCTACCTGCGAGTGATAAGTTATTTGTATCTGCTGTAGCAACGGATAAAACGTTAATTACAGGCATTTTCCATTCTATAATTTTGCACACTTGTGTGTTTTCGATGACATATTTTAATATTTTTGGAACCCAGTTAATAAATGAATTTTATTGAGATTTGATTCCATACCAGTGACACCATCTGGTAGTTTTGAATTATTCAAATAAAATTTTACATCCTACGATGCATTTGATAACTCTCTACACTGGATTGTTGAATGTTCTGAAGAAGGTAAAAATAACGGAACGATACTTTTGAACAAGAAATTATTTCTTCCCTTGAAACAAATTCTATGACGTCCAGCTCAATATTAAAATAAATTCAAAATAAATAAACAGTGCAAATATAGGCTCATCTTTTGTACTTATTTACAAAATTTTATTGAACATGGTATTTTATAGTGATAAATTACCGATGTCACTTTGTAACGCACAACATGTTTTATGATTAGATGGAAGATTCGCAAGCCGACCTGTGAAAACTGTCAAACGATTGGCATGATACCACTAGTGACAAGAATGATGAATTTCGTTTGTAAATGATTTATTGCCAAATATAATCAGATTAAATAAAAGCAAGGGAGGAAAAAACATTCTTTCAATAAAGAACATAAAAGCTTGTATTGTGCCGTTTGGCAATTAATATTACATGCAAACGAATTAGTCAAATAAGACACTTAACATTCTTGTATCGGACAACGTAAAAATCGCGTCTTAACTCCCTGACGGCGTATCCCGCGATTTCCACCGGTTGGAAGCAAGTCTATTTTCTGCTGCATCACATGCTAATGTGTTTACTTAGAACTTTTATAGCGTTGGATCATATTATACTAATAAAGCTTTGCACATAAATAACAACTCGCTCGGCTGAACGGTATCTGAGCACGGTTGCAGACGTTCCATCTAAATAATGATTTTAAAAAAATCCGCAGTCAGATGGTTAATCATTCTGTCCAATTTCGAGGTTATTTACCCCCGGAATTAATTAAAACAACTTATATTTTACTACTATAATGTTGAATTATATTATACTACTTTACTGTTGCATATAAACAATAATTCACGTCGTTGCAAAAGTATTTTAGCGTATTTGCAAGCGTTGCATTTAAATAACGATTAAAAATAACAAAAAGTTTGAAAGTTGAACAAAATTGAGTATAATACAAATCCGTATGGATAAACCAGCGAAATAAAAAGGAACAATGTATGTATCTGACTCATAAAACATGGTCGACGTTTGTTGGTCAGATTCATAGTTACTTGTTTTCGCAATCTGTTCGACTTGTTTGGCTGGACATGGGAAAAAAAGTAACAATGTCTATTTTCCCGATATCTCAAGATCTGTCCACAGAGAGGAAGGATTCCCACGATTCCACCAGAAACTTGGAAAAAAAAAACACCTTTTACATTGTCAGGATGTAGGTCAAAAAGCGGCAATATTTTCGCTGTTGATGGGCGGTCAATGACAATTTGCCGTCCTGTTTGTCGAAGGCGAGGCGAGCCCGGCTGAACTTCACACCAGACCTACTTTCGGCCGCTGCAGCATTTCTGCTCTTCTTGTTTTTCGCCGGCTAATATCCTCCAAACACACATTCTAGCCGGCATTCCAATAATTACTGGTTTTCGATGCCTTCTCTCGACCTCGTTTCGATTGAGATAGGAGGAAGACGGGAAATCCAGCAGCAACATCAAGCCGCATTTTAGATTATAAAGACATGCTCGACCAGTAAGATGTTTGCTAACGGATAAATGAAGTCTAGACGAATTAACTCTTTCAAATATCGAGGCTTTAGAAGCAGAACAGACCTTACGAGAACAGTCTAGATAGCAGAAATCTAAATTTTAGAATCAGCCGAATTAATTCCTCCAAATATTGAGACTTTAGAAGCAGAACAGACCTTATAAAAACAATGTAGATAACAGAAATCAAAATTTTAGAGTCAGCCGAATTAATTCTTTCAAATATCTACGCCTTAGAAGCAGAGCAGACCTTATAAGAACAATCTAGATAACAGAAATCTAAATTTTAGTCAGCCGAATTAACTTTTTCAAATATCAAGGACTTAGACGCAGAACAGACCTTATAAGAACAATCTAGATAACAGAAATCTAAATTTTAGAATCAGCCGAATTAATTCTATTCTTCCAAATGTAGAGTTCTTAGAAACAGAGCAAACCTTACAAGCACAATCTAGATAGTAGAATTCTAAAATTTAGAGTCAGCCGAATTAACTCTTTCAAATATCTAGGCCTTAGACGCAGAACAGACCTTACAAGCACAATCTAGATAACAGAAATCAAAATTTTAGAGTCAGCCGAATTAATTCCTCCAAATATTCAGGCCTTAGACGCAGAATAGGCCATGTAAGAACAATCTAGATAACATAAATAAATTTTTTAGAGCCAACCGAATTAACTCTTTGAAATGTCGAGGCCTTAGACGCAGAACAGACCTTATAAGAACAATCTAGATAACAGAAATCTAAATTTTAGAGTCAGCCGAATTAATTCTTTCAAATGTAGAGCTCTTAGAAACAGAACAGACCTTACAAGAACAATCTAGATAGCATAAATCTAAATTTTAGAAACAGCAAATTAATTCTTCTAACTATTGAGGCCTTAGAAGCAGAACAGACCTTATAAGAACACTCTAGATAACAGAAATCTAACTTTTACAGAATTCACTCTTTCGAATCTAGAAGCCTCGGAAGCAGAACAGACCTTAGAAGAACAAAGTACTACATGATTTTATTAATTGGTTTGATACAGTCTTTGAAGCACGAATTACCATGTGCTTTTATTGTCAATTTTAAAAATATACCAACGAGTAAATAACGTAAAACAGAACAGCGGTACAAAAATTATACCACCAGGCTTGAAAGAATTAAACGAGGTATATTTCTCAATACAGACGTGATTGTTTCAGAATACTTTGACGTCGAAGATCTCTGTCCCCGAATTGGTTACAAGAGGAGTTCCAACTCTTCCAAATTGTTCTTTTAATTCTATAGTTTAGTTCTTTTGGTATGAAAATAGTACAATAGATGAGTGGAAACGTTAAACATCTTTGCTTCAATATCTCTCTCTTATTCGAAGAAATGTATTTTTGTTAAATAAAAGAAATGGGGTTTGAAAAGAATGCAAAACCGTAGGAAATTAATTTGTGACTCTTAATACAACTATTTAATAAAATCATTACTTCTTTAAGCCTTTTAAAAGTGAAAATTTACATTCCATGTAATATATTCTTATCCATTTGTATTATATTTATATCCAAATATGTCCAAATATATGTAAGGCAATATTAATGTATCATATATAGAATAGGGAACAAGATTATATAATTTTATCTGTGTGTGAAAAAAAAGTAACTGTCATTATTATATTTTATATGTTAGAATTCCACGATACTTATTGAAAAGCTTATATTATGCTTAGCTTTACAGTTCGAGCACCTGATTTTGTTAGAATATCGCAATAACAATGCTCCTTGATCTATTATGATAAGTTAAATTAGATTTTATTTCTAAACATCAAATGCTAGCAAAATTTTTGAAATATTCATATAGGAAGTATTTAATTTTTTCAATTGCTAAGTGATGTGAAAGCTTATTGTTAAGAAAGTACCTTAATTTTCTTGTTTCTATAAATATCTTTAAGTTCTTGATTAATTTTTCTAATTACTTATATATATATTTTTGGTTTCTTTTGAAATCATTTAATCAATAATGTATATAGGAGTAAATATTAATTCCAAACATTATCATTTCCATAATTAAGATTGCTGAATTCAAGCAGATACTTTGTGAAAGAGAGACCTTTGGCTTAGAAACCACCACTTTCATTTCTGTAAAATAGAACTGGTCGGAACTAACAGTTTGTTGTATTTTGAGCTGTCCGAGTTTGATGTGCGGTCTGCCTTCGGTCGCCCACAGATTCTGACGCCTACTATAGTTCCTTTTGCATTAATTTAAATTATACTTGTATTTTGAACTTTGATTTAAGCTGGTGTTTTCCTGAACTGCTGCTGGCTGAAATTTGTATGCCCATAAGAATGTATAAAATCTTTATTATTACTTATTTATTTTTCTAAACTTTAACAGTAATTTAAAATATTTAATAATACATTCTATAAAATCAACAAACAATTAGTCAAACTTAAAATATTTAATAAAAAATTTCTATAAATAATCAACAAACAATTAGCGAAATTTCAAATATTTAATAATACATTCTATAAATAACCAACAAACAATTATCGGAACTTAAAATATTTAATAATACATTCTATAAATAATCAACAAACAATTGGCGAAATTTAAAATATTCAATAATATATTCTGTTAATAATCTCTGGAAATGAATATTCTGAATTTATTATTTTCTTAGCCTACTAAATAAGAATATAGATATATTCTTATAAGAATATATCTACATACTTCTAAATAAGAATATAGATATATTCTTATTTATTTAGATATAGTTTTTTTAGTTTTAGTTATATTTACGTCCTGTTTTGTAGCAATACGAGGGCTATTTATTTAGATATAACTTTCTACTGAATTGGGTCAATTTCTTTTCGTTGGCATTGTAATAGAGAGTAGAAGTCTTTTCATTGTTGCATCACTGTTCGTGAGAAAAGCCGACTTTGATCCAGATATAAGCAATTATTTCATACACTATCCAGACATGCCACTAAACCTGGATAACCCAGCTTAATTGAACGATTTTCCCAAAATGTTTTCTGATACATATTTATTGGATTTGACTGAAACAATTGATTTATTAAATAATTAACATTCAAAAACTGATTTGAAAACTGAATTATTTTTTATAAACAACGAAACTTGAAAGCTACTGACGTCAGTTTTTATATTTTGAGTTGTACTTGGGGGAAAAAACAACCAATTTTCGGAATGTTTTTAGAGAGAGAATTAAACACATACAGGTTAAAAGTCAAAGTCGTTAAAATCCTCATACTTCTTAAAAAATGCTACTCGAAATTTACTTTCAGAAGAATTTCATACAATTATTCTACACGAGTTTTTCATAGTATAATGACATTTAACATGAACATACATGGATCGTTTGTTCACAGAAACGCTCGGTAAGACCTTACCTGGTTTGCCCGTACGCAGTGCATGTATCGAATTATCGCATTTTTGAACATATTATCTGTCCTTTAGGTTTTCAAATGAATCAAAATAAACACGCATTCCCCAAATAGAAGATATGATCTAATTAGATAGTTGAGAAAACAAACCAGTTAAGGGTTTAATATAAGTTCTAATTTTTGAATTCCTTTCAAGAAAATAAAAAGAAAACATTTCGTGGCTTCTCGATATCCATTCGGAATAGTTTAGAAACAAAACTCTAGAACAAATTCCATTTTATTTTGATTCAGCAAAAATATTAAATATCATATATATTGAAGCTTTATGGAATCTGCTAGGAACGCAAATAAAATAAACAATCATTCAAAAACGAAAATGGAATTTGGATAGGTAATTATCCATGATTAATTTTGTATTCGGTTTTAGCAATAATAAAATGGTAGAAAAATTTATATAAATCTAAATTTATATATTTATATAAAATGTTAATAAAATAAGAAAAATGGCAGAAATTTCAATAAAATTCATTCAAAAAAATCAAGAAAAAGAAGTTAGTGGACTTCAAATTAAGAAATTGACATGGTTGAAGTCAGAGAAACTCTCGCGTCACAGTGATGTAGTCCGATTAGTTCCCACTGTCGCACATTGGGGGCGTACTGTCTATGTGAAGTGCAATGTTAAAAGAGTTTCCATTAGTGTCTATGGGAGTGATACCTCTGTATCTCCTTCTCTGTGGTTGAAGCAATTCGTTGTAATAATTTGTTTCTCTTAATTAATTTTAAAACATTGTTTCCCCCATTATGAATAAAAAAAACTTAAAATAAATCTTTAAAATCCACTGACTCAAAATTAGTACTGTTGCAATTCATAGATTCAAAATGCTGTTTAAACTTTTCGCAACCGAATATTGATTAATTATATCACGAACCTGATCATTAACAAACAAACTAGAAAAAATAATCATTTAATTTTCACTACAACTATTTTTTCAAATAATTTTTTGGGCATTATTTACATTTCTATTACAATACATGTGAACAGGGTCGTCGCGGTAGACGACGTGTTATCTGCGACGTTATAAAAAACTTTTCTGTCATTGAAAGGAATATGAATGAATTGGGACCAACGCGAAAAAGCGTACAAATAAGAACGATGTACAAACGAACGACGTAATAAGGAGGTTTTCCTGTACTCTAGTTGAAAGAAATAGAAGAGGATAATGAAGGTCTAGAGCATTTTGGCGCCAATAAGAACCGTATCTCGGCCCTGCAAAGCGCCAACACACAGACACACACACATTCTCTTTTATTATTAGTAGAGATTACAAAATCGCTGACTAACTAGTTACAAACCTTAATCATATTTTCATGTTTTACCATATGCAAATACCATATAATATCAAATACATTTTATAGTTCAAAATTAAAATTAATTCAGTATAGTAAATTTTAAGCACCTATGGATCAGTGGCTTCCCTGCGCTACAGGCCAGTTAACCCATTGGTTTAAGACAGCCCTAAATGTGAATTACGAGAATTCCAGAACATACGATATTTTCCTCGTTTCTTTGAATGATCTTAAGCACACCACCAATAACCTTTTGAACATTGACCGCATTCTTCTTAGAATTATATATTTTCACTTTTCTGTCATTTCAAGTGAAAACGTGCTTACAACTGAAAATACACATTAGAACAAGTTGAAGATCTCACTCTTTCGTAGGTAAAAATAAGTAGTTTTCCTCTATATTGTCAGTGACGGACAATTAAGGACACACAGAGCGATGCTTCTTTTCCTAAAAGACAGGAGACTAAATTCTTGAGGTATGTTCCTTTTCCCCCTCGCAGGTGTCATTCGAAAGTTCGAAATTGCGAAATTGAGTGCAAAAAAGTCACTCATCACCCTAAAGAGGACAAGCGAACGCTAAAAATGTTAAATCGAACACAATAACAGTAATCGTGAACTAGTTCAAACCAGTTATTAGAAATCGTTAGTTTCACAGCAACAGCTCTTCGTCTTACTTAACACGTTTTCCTCTTACTGACCATTTATTTTTTTCTTTCTCTTTTCAAATTCTTGTGCTGAATTTCGTTTCTGAAGTTTGTTTGTAGAAGGTTAAATTTTAGAAACAATAGATGGGGAAATAATGACCGATGCAGAAAATTTGCAAATTTTAAAAAATAGGAAAATGACGTATAACTGAAGTTTTGCTTCCTTTGCGTCATATAAACGAAGTACTTTATCATTACAATTGTTACGACTGATTCGGAACCGTGGTGAAACGATGTATAAATGTAAACGACCTATAAATGAGAAACATATAAATGATGCTTTACTGTAATTTAAATATTTTGAAAATTATTGCTTTTTAAATAATTGAAGAACACACAATGATAGTTACAACTCTTTTATTGCAATAACGCATCTTGAGGAACTATATTTTTAAATCGAACACAATAACAGAAATCGTGAACTGGTTCAAACTAGTCATTAGAAATCGTTAGTTTCACAGCAACAGCTCTTCGTCTTACTTAACACGTTTTCCTCTTACTGACCACTTATTTTTTTCTTTCTCTTTTCAAATTCTTGTACTGAATTTCGTTTCTGAAGTTTGTTTGTAGAAGGTTAAATTTTAGAAACAATAGATGGGGAAATAATGACAGATGCAGAAAATTTGCAAATTTTAAAAAGTAGGAAAATGACGTATAACTGAAGCTTTGCTTCCTTTGCGTCATATAAACGAAGTATTTTATCATTACAATTGTTACGAATGATTCGGAACCGTGGTGAAACGATGTATAAATGTAAACGACTTATAAATGAGAAACATATAAATGATGCTTTACTGTAATTTAAATATTTTGAAAATTCCAACTTTTTAAGTAATTGAACAACACGTAATGATAATTACAACACTTTTATTGCAATAACGAACGGAATTAATAATAACGAAGACAGAAGAACGTACTAATGAGAGCGCTGTATTAAAGGATGACGTAATAAAGAGGTTTCCTTCTACTAGAATTGAAAGAAATTGAAGTGGATAAAAAGATGAAATCAACAAAAGCTACGAAAGTTAATTCAATTTTTTATTATATTCATAGACCACTTTCCATAGAATATAATTTTTATTGAAAGAACTAGAAACAATAATTCGTTTTTATAACTCAAGACATTCATGAGTATATTATTCCTTTTACGTGATGTTGATGTACATATTTGAAACAGCTGTGCATTCTGCATGTGTTTCTCAACTAAATCTATAATAAGTTTCGCTAGTTTTTATTTATATATTTAAAATTCAGAAAACACGAAATAAAGCAACAACAACAATAATAAAAAGCTGCCAACTTAATTTTGCGTCTAACTTCTTTTATAATTTACAATATTTTACCTAAAACTAGCCACTAGTAAAATTTTTAGAAAGTAAAGATAGAAAACTGTGATGTTTGTTTATAGGTTTAATAACATATTCATAAAATTGCTCCAAAAGTAAATCCGTAAATATAAAGCTATTATTTCTTTAGTTGATTCCATCACCAACACATTCTAACTGAAGAAAGGTCTATGCCTTCACTGTGTAAACAGATCCATTTCATTTATCATAATTTGAAACTGTTTTCGAATCATTTGTGTTACGAAATAATGAGAAATTTTTATCGACTCAGCATGTATATAAGAAGATATGTAAGTGTGATGTATTTCAGCATAGCATGAATAATCGTGAAGCCTTCTTTATCAAAAATAATATATTTATTGGACGTCTTCCACAGCACAAGCATATAAAACAAACACATACATTTACATCACAAACGCTACATCACTAACTAACTGACATCGAATTCCATCTTCAATAGTTTTCTTATTCTCCGTTGCTAGGCAACGTTAGCGAAGGACAATATATCGTTGCCAAACTATTTTTATAACCTTTAGAAAAGAATTAATGCCAAACGATTTTTTAAAAATTAATTTCTCTTACAGCCAAACGATATTTTAAAATTAATTTCTTTTATGACCAAACGATTTTTGATCTAATTAATTTCTTTTCTTTAAATATTTTAATAATTCTACAAATATATATTTTTTATTCGTTATTAAAAAGCTACATATTTATAGTAATAGTTTCGTATTAATTCAAAACTTTAAAAAAATGACCAAAATGTATTTCCAAATTACACTTTCTAATTTATTTTTAATAAGCTCGCTATTCTAGACCAAACACAAATAATATCTATTTAGACTAAAAAGTTAGAATTTATAAAATTAAAAAATAAATGCATTTAACCAGTTACAATCATAAAGTCTAAACACTGAATAAGGCGTTTCTGAAAAGACAATAAAGAACGAGAAAATATTTGTAAAAATCTAAAATAAAACAGAAAATATTTCAAAATGTTCATGTTACTAAAAATATTTTCTTTACTCAGATATCAGGTTATTTCTCGAGAATCAAATTACTTGTAAAACTTGCACCTTTATTTCTTGATTTTTTGCACCGTTTTTTTTTTTCATTCCTTAAAAATTATTCGTATTAATATTTTCTTAAAAATTCCTTATTGAGATTTTATTCATTCTTAAGAAATGGCAAATAAATAAAATATTGTTAAACGAATAACAGTAAGAATATGATACAAGAAAAAAGAAGATAGAATAAAATTAGTTGCAAAGAAAAATTCCCATTATTACTTGCTACAGCTTTGTTGTGTTTTTCGTAAACATCGTTTACGTTTCGTGAACAGCATGTTTTTTCAATTCCTACTATTAGTTCACACTTTCCCTATATATATTTATTTATACAGTGAAACCTCTTTGAACGGCCACCCCTACATAGCGGCCACCCCTCTTAACGGCCAATTTTTCTTGGCACGGATTTTTCGGCCCATAGACCTAAAGTTAAAATAACCCCTAGCAACGGCCACCCAACCCCTCTGAACGGCCGCCGGGTGGGTTCGCCCATCCCATTTAACAAACGCATTGGCTAGAGATTTACTTTTTAAACTGAAAAACGAACTTGAAAAAATGGAGAAGGGTAATAGAGAAAGAGAGTATTTTAGAAAGAGAGTATTATAGAGAATTTCCCGAGAAGGGTAAAAACTTAAAACAGTCACAAATTGTATCCTTTTCACAAAAAATGTAAAAAATTATTAAATAAAGTACTATTTTCTCTTTAGATAAGTCTCAAACTTCATTTTAAATAAGAAATATGTGTCAGACTTGTTTATATTATGTATTATAGCAATTATCTTGTAATTGTAACGAAACCCTTCAGAGCGGCCACCCCCTCTGAGCGGCCAATTTTTCTCGGAACGGAAGGGTGGCCGCTCAGAGAGGTTTCACTGTATATCTTGTTCAAATTTTCAATCGTTAATAAAATACTTTTTATTCATCCACTCAAATTCAAATACATTTTTTAAAACTTGTAGTGGATGATACTTGATGCTAATACAGTTTTTTCAATGTTTTTTTAAATTTTTCTTTGTTGGCCTAAGTAGGAATTGACTTAATTTTTTTTATATTACTTGTTTGGAATAACAATACAATTCTGTGGTTTAGATTTCATGATTACTGTTACAGAAACATATGAAACCGTTTACAATAATACCACTACATTGCCATGACAACAACATTAAAAATTATCGAGTGACTGAATTGTTGAAAGTTGTATCTCTCTGCCTAATATTTCCAATAAGCTTGCAACTCGCTTTTTGTACAATATTTGCTTCCAGCTAATTCATTTATAAACAAAATTTAAATTTTCATGAACAAAAAAGTTCATAAATAATTAGAAACTGATTGAAAAATCCCACGTAATGAAGGTCTTTAAGCCAACTCATTGATACGGATCAATGCCATTTCTTTATTTCGCATAATTTGCGTGACGGTAGAAGATCTGAAGACGCGATATGAAGACAATCAGAAATGAAAACAAATACACAAGGAAAATAATTTAAAAACAGACAATTCAGTGAGTTGCACATAAGCAACACTTGAAGGTTAAAATTACGATTATACATTTTTACCTTGGACGTGAAAAATTGTTATGATAATCACACGCAAACCTTAAAATAGTCTGATGCTTTTTTCCAAGGATTCCCGAGCAATCAACCTAGACATTCATGGTTATGATGAGAGAGCTAAACGTCAGTGATTCATAACAAGGATTATTTATTACTGTGCAAAATGTTATAAAATGGATACTAGAAGTAAAATGTACAGAAAAAAGAAGACACCATAATGGGCTTCAAATTAGTTTCATGAATTGAAAATGACCTTGGGAAAAGAACTTAATGAAAGCTAGAAAAAAAACTGTTTTTTTTTATATATATTTAGCTAATATAATTTGTTACGATATTTAATATCCATTTTAAGACAATAACTAGACATACTTAATTGTTTGCATTAATATTTTTTTCGTTTTTATACATTTCAGCAAAATGTTTTATTAATAAATCGTGTTCCTCCATGCAATCTTGAAAAAAAGTTTTCTGTTGATCTAAAACACTTATTTTGAAATATTTGTCAGCAATTAGAAAGCATTAATGTTTATGAAAGAAAAAATACTCTATATTCATTACTTCTATTTATTATTAAAATGTTTGTTAGATTTGACGAATAAAAAATACATTTGCATTGTTTTATTGCCCTTGATAATCATGCATTTGCCTTAAGCTATAAAAAATATCAATTCCGCTATGAATCAAATTATAAAACCGTTAAAATAATCACGCGATAGTTATAAAATCCAACTATGCATTTTAATGTCATCCATTATCTTTATGATTTTAGCAGGGCCCTTTTTTATTATAATCTAAAGAATCAAAAAGAGGACTGTAGGTCAGTAATAATAGCTTTAGGAGATATTTGGGTATAACATTATTTATCTCTTTAAGATCTTTTTAAAGAGATCTTATAATATATCTCACAATCATAAAACAATTAAAGAAAAATATAAGCTTTATTCTAGAATTTTATCATTTGAATCAAATTCACTTAGTTTTGAAACATTTCATTTTTTATAAGTTTTCTGACATGTTTTAAATG
>BGPR01003800.1:0-13545 GCA_013235015.1 Araneus ventricosus | reverse complement strand
GCCACATATTGGGCAACACTTAATTTTGAAAAAAAGTACCATCAATATTTTTTCCTGTAATGTTTTGTGAAAACATCCGTATTTTAAAAATGTTGACTTTTTGCTTGATTCCTATTTATTACATGTCTGTGTCCAATTTATCAGTTAGCGAACGCCTGCTGCTGCTAAACGATTCCAGATTTAAGTGAGGAATTCATGCATTATCCAAAAGCAAACCCATTCTTCGGAAACAAATTATTCCTCCCATTTTTTTCCAGGACTTCCTCGTCCCCTCTCTTGGCAGATAAGCATCACCCCACAGGGTAAAGTTAGCAGTCACTCTTGACTGCGAGCGCACGAAAGCTATTCATCCCATATTTAGACGCAATGAATCGCCGGACAGTGCCTTGTAAGACTAATCAGTTACGCTGTCGGCAAGCTCGTGCAAGGTGGTCAGTGTAGCGTGGTGAAGGCACTAAATTTAAATCCCGGCATTGTTTGAGGCCTGTTGGTGCTTGACACATGCCAATTAGATCAAATCGGAAGTTGAACTCGCTCCTGGTGACTGGTAAGAACCAGCAGCCGGAAATTTTTCAGAAGAAATCGCTCAGCTGTTAAATGACGCGATTCTAAAAAGAGACGCCGAGGAGATGGAGCTCTTGATCCATGGATTTTGGACGGGTTCTTTCACTTCCAAAGACCAGTTTTCTTAAAATCCCTCAAAAGGAGAGTTTGAAGATGTAGGTTTTGCGATGTAAATTCATTCATCGCGTCAGAGATCGACCAAATTTTAGCGTTACTTTGGCCCTGTGGTATTTACTTTGTCCCAGAACGAAAAAAAATGGCTGACCCATGTGTGCCACATGCTCATTGCTTCAGGTTTGAATTCCAAGAATTGAAAGTTGTTTTCAAAATTGTAGCTCGATTTCCAAAAATTGAAGCTTGTTTCCGAAATTGTAGTTCGATTTCCAAAAATTGAAAGTTGTTTTCGAAATTGTAGTTCGATTTCCAAAAATTGATAATTGTTTTCAGAATTGTAGTGCGATCTCCAAGAATTGAAAGTTGTTTTCGAAATTGTAGCTCGATTTCCAAAATTTGAAAGTTGTTTTCAAAATTGTAGTTCGATTTCCAAAAATTGAAAGTTGTTCTCAAAATTGTCCAAGAATTGGAAATTGTTTTCAAAATTGAAGGTTGATTTCCGAGATGTGAAAGTTGTTTTCAAAATTGAAGTTTGAATTCCAAGAATTTAAAGTTGTTTTTATTTACGAAGATTATACTTAGAATGCCTATGTACGATTTCTAATAATGGATGCTGTTAAATATTTGTTCTTTATTGATTTGTAAATATTTTTGTGACAAAGATGTATCCGTGCAAACTACCAAATGTGCGAACTTTTTCAAATTCGTGACAGATTGTCAGAAATCAGCTCCATTTCAGCTAATCTGAAATGCCTGCCTACTTTAGTTTAGACTACCCTCTGTTTGAATAACAAAAGTGGATTGAACATTTATTTTACAACATAAGCGAGAGTCTGACATCAATAATGTCTGAAAACATTGCGTTTAGATTCAAAATTTAACTATAGTCAGTGCCAATTTCAAGAATTTATAGCGCTAACAATAACAGTCTTGAAAAGTGAATAAACCTAAAACAAAATGGATGTCTGATAAATCATTTGTTTGTTGATATCTATCTTCAGCTTTCTGAACATTCACAACTTCACTTGCCATTGACTATAGCAATAAATAACTTTTATAATGATATTTTCTCAAGGAAATTTAACTTCAAGATTCTTTTTTCTCTTTTTGAGATTTATAAATACGATGGACAGATTTATATAACATAAAAACATACTTTACAAATGGGCTAACTATATGAAAATATTACATAAATAAAGTGAAATATTTCTCTTAACAATTCCATTGGTAGATTTCAATGTTGTCATCATATAATAAAAAAATATCATAGAAATACAATGTCAAAAACAAGAATCCAGGCGGAAATTTATTTTAATAATGTATTAAAGCAAAACCTTCTAGTGAAGGTTAAGGTAAATCTTTTGTTTTCAAGAAGTATTTGGTTAAATCAAATGAAATCATTTATCGACAGATTTTATATGTTTATACGATCATATTTAAATGGTTACGAGTATATTTTTTGATTATTTATACGATAAATGCATAATTATATCATTTTTACAAAAGCTACTTTATGTTTTGCAATTGATCTCGTTATCCCATCTGTAGGCAAATGCAAAAAGAATTTCTTTTCTCAGTTTTTAGCATAGGAGGAGGTCACGAAAAATAAATCTTAAATTGTAATAATTTTATTAAATTGATGAAGGCATCCATCAATCGTGGAATTAATGGCTTTGACATTTTATTGTAAGAAAAAAATAGTTTTCGTAATATTGAAAAGCGTTTCATAGAGAGTAACGGATCTAATAGCAAGTTTTTTCAATGTGTTTTTTCTCAGTCTCATATTAAATAGTAGATAATTACAAAATAAGAGATAGCTTATTTTTTCATTTTTTTTTCTAAATCAGCCAAATCACATTTGGTAGGTCCGTCTTATACGGCGAAAGAGGTGCAAATTTTATGCTTGGAACCTATAATTTTAATAAATATAAATAATCTACCAATCATGCTTAATATAAGATATAAATACAAATTAAGAGAAGTTTTAACTGGGATAGAGGTAAAAATTCAATAATATTAACAAAAAAACGAATGAAAAAGAAGGAGGAGAACGAAGAATCTGATGGATGATGTCTTCAGAGTCCTCCATCCTTATCACATTAATAAATATAAATAATCTACCAATCATGCTTAATATAAGATATAAATACAAATTAAGGGAAGTTTTAACTGGGATAGGGGTAAAAATTCAATAATATTAACAAAAAACGAATGAAAAAGAAGGAGGAGGACGAAGAATCTGATGAATGATGTCATCAGAGACTTCCATCCTCATCACTTTAATAAATATAAATAATCTACCAATCATGCTTAATATAAGATATAAATACAAATTAAGGGAAGTTTTTAACTGTGATAGAGGTAAAAAATACAATAATATTAACAAAAAACGAATGAAAAAGAAGGAGGAGGACGAAGAATCTGATGGATGATGTCATCAGAAGCCACCATCCATGCAGATTCAAAATTATAATAATTTTTCTGTCGAGGAAAAACGACTTTAAGGTCGAAATTTTAAAATTTTCCTCTGAGCTTCTATTATTGTTATTTTGTCTTTTTAAATCGATGACGATTAAATTCTATTAACTATATTACTCAATCGATGATGACTACTGATTCTGGTTTAAAATGAAAACATTGATTTAAAGAGGCTAAAACGTAAAATAAAAATGAAGTTCTAGGCTTACACTCATTCTTTTTTTCGAATCGAGTTCATGAAAAAATTAACTCACGTGAGAGAAGCTAATGATCTTCATTTCCGGCACTTTAAAATGAATAAATTAATCTAAAACTGGCAAAAGGATTTCCTATATGAAAATTCAATCGTGAACTCTAATTAATTGATACTATTGATGTATGCATTGATCTGTTGCGGAATTAATGATGTTCACAAAAAAAGAATCTTTGTAACATTGAAACTCATCTTAGTGCGAATAACCGATCTAATGACAGATCTTTTATAGATGCTCTAAAGACGGATTAAGAACAAGTACGTATTTTTCATTTAGATTGTCTTATTTATATTTAATTTATCATTGTACTTGGTAACTACAGATCTAATGGACGTAAAATTTTACGGCTTTTGATCCTTTTATTTTATGGTATAAATTAATTATTTTATGACACTGATTTATTATTTTTTGTTGCTGATTTTTAAACAGGATATTTGATTAAGACAATAAAAATGGAACATAGTATAGAAGCACCTAAGGAAAAATAAGGTCAAAGATTTTTTTTAAGTTACAGAGGCTGTTAAAACCTTTCCTTTTTTCCTTTGAAGTCAAGGTTGACTGATACTATGCATGTTATTACATTTCTGTATTAACTGAAAAATCAATTTTCGTGAGGTCACAATATCTTAATTATTTTTAATAATTATTTTCTTTAATTTAATTAGAATGATTATTAACATTTCCATTTTTATAAATATAACTGCAAGTAAATAAATAAATTTTAAATTATATAAATTTAATACTTAACTTTAATAAAAAAATCCGTTTTTAATATTAAATATTTGCACTGAATTTTCATGGTTTTTAAACTTCTGTTCTTTCTGTTAGGTTTTTGAGATAAATTCAGAACTGGATACCAAGCGAAATTTTTTTGTTAAAAGCAAGAATTTAAAACACTCCCAATATTATTAAAATCTCAACACCATCTTCACAAAATACAGGCTCTAAATTTCTCAATTTTCATACTACCACCATGTTTTTCTTCAATGTTAATTACCTTCCAAGAGATTTCTTAAAATACAGGTAATGCAAAAAATTCTTTGGCATTGTTTTTACACTTTTTGAACTTTATTTTTCATGAGAGAAAGGTGAATTACTCATTTCCCAGATTTAATAATGCATTTAATTCATATTCCAAAACATATTACAGAAAAACTTGGACACTGCAATTAAAAAGGAGCACGTCTTTGAACTACTGTCCAGAAACGAAACATCGTTTCATTCAAACATGTGGTGAAAAGAAGTGAAGGGTAATTAACCAAGTTCTCAACGAAAGCCACAAAGTGAAAAGCCTCAATCCAAAATAACCCTTATAATTACCTTCTCGGTATTTAAAGGTACAAAAGGAAGTTTTAATAAAAAGATCCGGCAAAACCACTCGGATTTCAGCCGTGAGTGGAATGCGTAATGAAACCAGGAATTAAGAGTGGGTAAACTAGATTGCAGGTTACTACAGACCCTAAGTAACAAAGAAAGCGGCTTCTTGCAGGTTTTCATTTCCTAATCTTTTTTCCCTTTGATTATACAGAATGATCACGAAAAAGATATGCAGTTGCAAAACAAGAGTTAATTTAAGATGTTACTCTCACCGATGGCGACTACTGTGCGCAGTTCTTGATTCGGATTCCCATTTCGAAATGGATTACAAGATCAATATGCATTCCGTGACTGAGAATAAACATTGTTACTCACACAATGTTTGTAAATTTCTGGGACAAATCTTGAGACTTTCATTACAGGCAAATTAAAAGTGTTATATATCTTAAACTCTGCACTACTACATGTCTTTGGTGTTAGAGTTTAAGAAATTCTGTCTCACGTTTAATTTGCCTGTAAGAAAAGTCTTTAAATTTATTCCAGAAATTTGAAAATGTTGTGTGAGTAACAATGTTCATACTCAGTCACAGAATGCATATTGATCTTGTAATCCATTTCTTGCCAGATGCGAGATAGGAATCCGAATCAAGTACTGCTCACATTAGTCGCCATCGATGAGAGTAATATCTTAAATGCTTAGCCACGGTATGCATATTGATCTTGTAATCCATTTCTTTACAGACGCCAGCTAAGATATTTATATCGATGAGACGCACCGATGACCGTGTTTGTGTTTATCCAACTTGGAGACTAAATTCCGATGACTTAAATTTAAGAGTGCAATATACTTGATTCGATCTCAGGGAGAGGCCAAACAACATCTGCACAGAAAGTGGTAAAAGTGATATTCATCCCAGAATCATAAATCATCCAAAAATCTTGAGTCTACCTGATGGGACGTGCAAATAACAAAAGAGTTTACACCTCCCACTACATCCTACCGTGACGTAAAGATTGGGAGAGGCTGTTATAGATGCTCCGGTGCCAGCCTTAGAGGGGGACAGCGAAGACAAAATGCAGGGTTATTCAAAACAATTGTACCGATTGCGAATAGCTCTAACTTCCTTGTAAACAACGATAGGAATAAAAGTTCTGAACACAATACAGAAAAAAGCTTGAAGTTTTGCTTACGTGCGTAATATTTGCCCTATATGATTTCTCTTGGCCCTATGGACGACTCTCATGCGACAGTCCATTTCAAGCTAGACATTGTGGAGCATGTTCTCAGCCAATGATGCGAGTTCAAAAATTACATGTGGAGAAAGCCATTGATGCGAGTTCAAAAATTACATGTGGAGCCAGCCATTGATGCGCGTTCAAAAGTTACATGTAGAGCATATATGTGGCTATCTAAATCTTTTAAAATTAATTTATTGTCTTCATTTCAATGCAATATGTCGTAGACTATGTCTTAAAGTGTCTACAGTGAATGAATTGAATGTACGCATACAAAATGTCTCACATGGAAGTGAAATGGACTACCGCAAGGATGCTGTTGTTGTACCACGGGAAGTCACAATTATTACATACACAAACATAACTTGAAGCTTCCTTCTGTGTTTCGTTCAACATTTTTCTTCCTATCGTTGTTTACAAGGAAGTTATAGCTATTCGCAATCGGTGCGATTGTTTCGAATAACCATGTATTAATACATGTATTTCACTTTATAAAGCCACATATCACGATGGAGGAAAAGAAGTACTTTGCCCGAGAGTTAATTACTCCTGATATGCCAGTGCTCTATTATTGATTTTCTGCTGTTAAAGCAAAGTATCATAAGCGGCATCGGCTATACCTGAATCTGATGATACCCTCTAATCAGAAAAGAGCTGTAGAATCTGTTTGAATAGTGTGGTTTAAGTGTACATATAAGAACATTTGTACATGTATGTAAAAAATTTTCGAAAAAATTAAGAAAAGGTAGAAGAAAATACTTTTAACTTTTCTAGTTTTATAATGGATGGAAATCGTATATAACTTCCTTTTTGAAATAGTTAAATTCTAAAAAAGAAGCACCTCAGTAATTTCACTCGCAACATTTTAATGAAAACTTCGTCTTCTAACGCTTTATAATGTGAGAAAATTGAACTTTTTTTTGCAAACGTTCTATGTACAAAAAAAATGCCTTATTAATTTCATACGTAACATTTGAAACGAAAACTTCAGTTATGTTGATGAGGCGGAACAAAAACGATTTTTATGAAGCAAATTCGTCTTACAGAACAAATCGCTTTATTTCTTAAAAGATTTTCAACAATGCTGTTTTATTTTTGTCTTATTTACTGTTGACATTTTTTTGTTAAAAAATTTTGGTCTATTCATAAAAATAGAACACAGACTGTGTCTCATTAGACATTTTTTGAGCCTTATTTCTCTGAGGTATCCTTTTCGAAACTAACCTTGAGAAACAATGAGCATAATGCAATTATTCACCCGAAACTGCACCAGACAATGCGATTATTCTAATCCTTTAAACACTTCCCGTTCCTACTTTTTGAAATCATGACGTAATTCGGAAGAGAAGGAGGATTGCATGATCCCCAGAGATACGGATTTGCAATTCAAAATAAATACATTTCGGGAAGTTTCCGTTTGTCTTAAGATGAGCTATTTTTAGTAGAGTATTGATAAATATTTGTAACAATTACTTTCTTTGTCTTCCAGCACTAACAATTCATACATACCTTCCGTTTCTAACAATACCATACAAGCTGTCCATAAATTATTCATCGGGTTAAAACATCTCATAAAAATATAGTTTTTTGAAGTATGCGGGAACTATTTATATCGATTGATACTTTATTTCGATGAGTGTTTCCTTCGTGCATTACAAAAGATGAAACATTTTTTAAAAAAATATTTACAGGGAAAATGTTATTGCATAATGAAAACGAAAAGTCACAATATTATCCCAACAACTCATAGAGTCCATACAAAAAAATCATAGAAGACTTATTTTTACTGTTTTTTATTTAGTTAAACCTTTTATATAAAGCGGTTTAAATCCTGAAAGATGTTCGATACACTTCAATATAAACACCAATAATTGCTCATATAATACTTAACATTCCTTTTTTACTAGGTGATGCCATTTTCCCTGTAAAAATATATATAAATAAAATAAACAATTTCTGCTGTTGCGAGCCGTGACAGTAAAACTCTTCGAACTAAAGAATCTATCAATATGAATCGTTTCCACGCGCATTTTTAAGGAATTTTCTAATCTAGTGAATAATTTATGGATACCTTGTACTTTTTTGTTTGTCCTTTTAGTTTAATGATTTTTAAAATGATGTTTGCAGATTTAAGACATGGATAATTTTAATTAATATACAAACAAAGGGTTCCAGTCTATTTCTAGGTAGTCCGATTAAAATCGTTGACAATGGAAAAATATCTTTCATTGGTTAGATAAGATACTACAACATTTTAACCATTTTAAGAAAAAGAGTTGATCCTGCTCTAAAAATATGACCGAAGTCCCGATTTCACCTTAACAAAACTATTTACACTGCTGCTGTTTCTTCGAAAGCTAAAATTAGAATTCATAGTTTCCAACAGAAAAGTATATGAATCTAGCGATAAGACGTACTGTTCATATGATTTGATAAAAAAGTTTCACTAGTTTTTGCAGCAGACTGGAAGCTGGGAAATCAATCAAGATCAGGGAAAGTTTGAAATTACTAGGCCAAATATTCTTTGAAAATTCAAAAGAAGACAGTAAAAGATTATAGACAACATGAAGACAGAAAATTTGTAAAAGCCAACTTAGTTACGGCTTTGGCCACAGAATTCGATTTGTACATTAAAGAATACAGCCCGTTTCTACATAATTCAACAATAAAAATGTAGAATATTGTCGAACTTTTAGGATGACTCGTCTTTAGGTTAGACTAGAAACATATCTCTCGAAAATTATGCAGGAATTTTGTCAAGTAAAATTTATGAAGCAATATCGACCAGTTAAAAATCCAAATTATAATTTCGGTTTTAGACAAATTCCTAATTTTGGAAACTATTAATTTAATTTATAAAAAAACATGCATATAAAGTTCAAAACTTTGCATATATGTACATTAACTGTATCCATTCACCGTTTTATAAAAAATAACGGAGAAGTTAAGTTTACCATTTCGACAGTTTTGAAGCAACACGGGAGCTATTGGGAGTAATGCAGGAAAAGTAACATATAAGTGTATTGTACTGAAAACGTGATACAGTGAAAACTATGCAAATTTTCATCATAATAAGCTCACAAGTTGTTGTTTTTATATTTAAATATCGTCATTTATACATTATATTGAAATTTTTAAAGTTTATTGGAATAATAATTTTAACGTTATTAAATATTTTAAGCATTCAAGTTCTACTTAATTATTTTTAGTCGTCATTCAGTAACATTTTTCAAGTTCAATGTATGTCTCATTTTAAGAAAAAATGTGTGAGAAATCTATTTGTAAAATGCTCTTGATTCATCTTAAGTAAACTACTAATGACATACCAAGAGTTTTACTCCAGTAAACGACCGCACTTCATTTAAAGACAGCATTTGAAATTACAAATAATGTTTGCACACTTCTGACGAATTGTTGTCGCTGTCATAACATCATATTCGTTGTGTCATCTGAGGTGACTATTAAAAGAAGACCCACTGTATATTTTCTCTTTTTTGAAACTAACTTGATACGCGCACTCTACTATTGAGAGTATATTGCATTCATTTTTAATGTCTTTTGAATTTTTAAGTATCAAGTATTTTTTTTTTTGTTTTGTTTCTACTTACTGGACCAAAATGCTGTCGAGTCCCTCCCTTTTAAATAACTTTTCAAGAGAAAAATGAAACCTTAGAATTATACTGTTTCAACGAAAAAGAGGAACGTAAGAAAATAAACATAACGCGTAAAGCTGGACACTGTCATGCAGTAAGGACCCAACTCCTAAATACATGTTTTAAGATGATGCTGTTTCCTCAACACATTACAGAAAAAAAATTTTATGCTGCAATTTCCTCCAAGATTGTTAATTACATTATAAGTACACCTTATCCTTGACTTACGACCACAAAAATTAAGTTCTAATTTCAAAATAAAACGTCATTTCAGGTTACATTTTTGTTTACATTAGGTACAACAGAATACATAAAATTATTATACGTATCTAGATTGATTTTTTGTGCTTTATCTGCAATTTTTATCACCCGTTTGAATGAAAATAGTTTTGAAAAATATAAATCCGACTCGCAACCTGTCAGTAGGAACGGAACTCCGTTGGAATTAGCATTTTGTGCAATGAAATGCAGTTTATTTATTTTGTAGGACAACTACAAACATTTGAGTTAAACTTTCAATAGGGCATCCGAAATCCTGCAAACGGCTTTTGATTCCCGATTAAATAAATGAGTTGGGCTGCTATCCTACAAAATATGCACGATTTTTAAATAAACAATGAATAGAAGTTTGTTGGAAAATTTCGGGCTGAGAGAAGCTATGTTTGGTGTAATGCTAGCTTCTTATAGAAAGATTTCCCAATGTTTATTTTAAATCCATTTCGAATAAAGTCCTTGAGTCTCAGTGGACAAGAATGGATTCTTTGTTTGCTTTTTCGATTACCTGAGTTTATCTTTTTGTTTTTTTTGGCTTTCTTTGTAATAAGATATTGATTTCGATTGTCTTCGTTTTTCTGTTTCGCTGCCGCACTGTGCGCTGCTTAAACATTGTATAAATTTTATTTATAAAATTTATTGTTTATAAATGAAATTTTTTGTTGTTCTTGTTTAAAGTTTTAGTTAAGATTCTATTTCTAAATTTTTCTAATTTTTTCTAGTTGATTGTTTTTAAACTTCACTTAACTGAATAGTTTTCTTGCTATTCAATAAGATGACCCTCCTGTTTTGGAAAGGGGCTGTCGTTTTCATTCATCTAAGAAGGCATAGGATACTTACATGTTTATGGATCCTACATATTTTTTTGGTGTCAAATTATAAAGCCAATTAATGATTCAATTTTAGTTTATAAGACGTACTCGATAATTCGATGCACGAGTATTCTCGCTGTTAATTTAACCGTTAGTTTAGTGAATAGAAGAGTAATACGTACCTCCAGAAGAATCTTTCAGTTCTGTCCGATCCATCTGTCCTGGCCGATCTACCATCCGAATTGAGGCAATCGGACGGCACAAACCCTACGCCGATCATTTCCCTGAATTCTTTCTGATTTTCCGGCTCATCTATCAAGATCTGCAGCTGAGACCTCAACGTACTGCTGTCTCCACAAAGAGTCGCACCCGTAGGCGTGCATACGGACAGGCATTTCAAATAGTTGTAGAGAGCAAGATGCAGCACACCACGTCGTCGTTCGGCTTGGACTCCTGCATCACGCACGTTAAGTGGCATGGTGCGGTATGAAGTGCTTGATCTGTTCCGTCTACCCTTGTTGTTCTTCGGGGACTGGATTATCTTATGCCCTTCGTACTACCCGTAACGTCTGTCACTTTCATGGGTTCGGAGTCGCGTTCTTGTCCACCAATGTCTGAGAACGTCTGATGTGCCCTTTCACCCCTCAGGCCCTGCTCTCTTCTTTTAGCACCAAGAAACCACAAATATAGGATTGCTTTTTCACGTCTTTCGTTTTCCACCGCGAAAAGCCATTTTTTGATTAATTACTATTTTTTCTTTTTATGATCTTTAAAAACTGAAGTGTTTTAGAAAAAGAAAACCGCTAGATGTCACTGATAGTTGTTTCAAGAACACATTGTCGAAACAAAATTCCACCTTAATGTTAGCAGTATTCCAGAGGTTTAAACAGAGCACCACAATTTGAAGTTGTCCAGAGTTATAAAAAATCACGCGAAGCGATGAGGGCTGCAGAAGAATTAATCCGTGTCGGGACTGCAAATATATCGTTAATTAACAAAACATACAAAACTCCAATGCAAAATTTGTTTGAAATGCTTTTCACCAATCATACGCTGAAAAAAGAAATGCATGTGACCTCCAATCCATGGCCCAGATGGATTCTGGATATTTATTTTTGCTTTAAGCTCGAATTTTGGCAGGATATTTCGAACAGTGGGGCTTCTTTTTTGCGTCACCGCGACACGAGATACACACAGAAGTAATGAAAACTCGATATTCCCCTAATAAAACTTCGGTAATACAAGCTGGAGCTTTAGTAAAATAGCACTGTAAGGATGTATTCTAAAATACAAACATGGCAGTGTTATCAAAGTAGCTGGAGAGGTCACTGATGAATCCTGGCTTGTTACTTCACCGACAATAAATGGACCCTGCAAGCCCCAGGCGATGAGATAAAATTATTGATGACTTCCATAAAAAACAAAATGCGAAAGAAGAGAGGAGGCCGCGTTCACCGCATATCGGTCGTACCTCAGCAAATCAGGCAGAAAACAGAACCTGCGGCGAGTCCTCGTTAGCTTTTGAGTTCTAGCAGCCCCGAGACCGGTTGTTCGTCCAGTTGCTTCACTGGCAGTGGTTGCTCTGTTCCAAACTGGAAAGGAGCATTCCCACGATCCCGCCGTAGGCGACCAATAATCATCGTCGAAGAGTACGATGGAGTTGCTAGTTGCCTGCCTGTCAGCATTTGATGAAGAGCCAACCAGGGAGGAAATCAAACAAGATGACGAACACAGTGTTTTAGACACCGAGCACCACACGATATTTTACGTTATTGAACATTGTATAGCAATATCATATAATATTATATATTATTGAACAACATTGTACAATATCGTGCAAATACGTTGTGCTACATGGGATGTCTTTGAAACACAAAAATCTCTAGTCGGACCGTTTAAAATTAGCATAACTGAGCATGTAGGGTTATTGAACAATATTTGGTAATATTGAATATTGAACAATATTGTACAATATCGTGCAAGATGTTGTGCTACATGGGATGGTTTTAAACACAAAAAATTCTCTAGTACGGACCGGTTTAAAAAATTAGTACAATTGAGGATGCTGGGTTATTGAATTATTATTCGTAATATTATATAATATTGTACAATATCATATATGGTTATATAATATTGAAATCAACATTGTACAATATCGTGCAACATGTTGTGCTAAGCATGGGATGTCTTTAAACACAAAAATCTCTAGTACGGACCGTTTAAAATTAGCATAACTGAGCATGGTGGGTTATTGAACAATATTTGCAATATTGAATAATATTGAACAATATTGTACTAACATCGTGCAAGAGGCGAAGCATGGATGTATTTTAAACAATAAAAATTCTAGTACGGACCGTTTAAAATTAGCATAACTGAGGATGCTAAGTTATTGAATAATATTCGCAATATTGTATAATATTGTACAACATCATATAATATTATATAATACAAACAATACAGGCTAATATCGTGCAACATGTTGTGCTACATGGGACGTCTTTTTTTTTTAAACATAAAAATTACAGGTCGACTGTTTAAAATAGTATAACTGAGGTTGTTGGGTTATTGAACAATATTCGCAATATTGTATAATATTGTACAATATCATATAATATATAATATTTGTACAATCGTAACATGTTGTGCTACATGGGATGTATTTTTAAACACAAAAAATTCTAGTACGGACCGTTTAAAAAAAATTACCATAACCGAGGATGGTGGGTTATTGAATTAATATTTGTACAATATTGAATAATATTGCATAATATTATATACATTGAACAATATTGTACAACATCGTGAGCAATACGTAACTGAACGAAGCACTGAGCTTTTAGA
>BGPR01003799.1:94513-127397 GCA_013235015.1 Araneus ventricosus | reverse complement strand
ATAAATGTATTTTTATATTTACTTTTTCCCTTTATTTAATCATAATAAAGTTGTTTGGGGGCGGTTCTAAGTGAGGGTCCCGTGGGGTTTGTCTGAAATTCCCACTCATGCGTTCACTATATGGTTTGATAACGCATGTGGCTATAAGCACCGGGAAAGTATGAGGTGCTGTTATGTCTTTTCCCTGCGTCTCAGTTAATGTTCTTCCCCATCAGACTGAATTTCTCCCCTTATCAGTCTTAACACACGATGTCATTTCAAAATTTCAGAGTTAAAATTTACTGTTTCCCAAACACAATGCAGCAAAGAGTGTATTTATCCCCTTCTATTCTTTTTTTTTTTTCTGAAGTGTGGCAATCATTTTTAGTTATAGACTCTTATACTACATTTCTGTAGCAAGAAAGAAATACTCTTTTGATTGATTGGCGTTTTCTTATACTCTTCAGCGGATTTCTCATAGATCTAGACCTTCTAATCAATACATTTTTTATTCAATTAAATTTCCCTTTCCTCTCTATCTTCCCTCCTCTCCGAGAGTTATCCCCATCAGACCGAATTTCTCCCCATCACTCCAGAAAACGATATAAAGGACGTCAAACCGCACCTGCTGACTCAGCTTTTTTTTTTCTTTTTTTTTTTCTTTCCTCCTCCTGCTTTCGGGCCCTGTAGAATAATTCTGAAGACGTGAAAAAAAAAAGAAATACATCCGACATCCGCTAATAGCCAAAAGAAGACATTTAGGAAAGCAAAATGAATTTCACTCTAAAAAAAAGCGTTTTGAAGAAGAAATCATAAATATTAGATGAGACAAGGATTCCCTAGGACATCAACAGAACTCATCATTCCTTAATGTGATGTGTTAAATTTGTTGCGTGTACCTTGAGGGAAAAAGAAAATGCTGTAAGAATTAAGATTTCAACTTCATTCATAAAAAGTTGGGCGCGTAAAAAATTTAACGGCAAACAAAATGCTTTAAAGTTAAGGAAATATAAATATTTCTCTTATCTAACATTTTAAGGAATTAATTTCTAATTAATATATAACGCAATGGTATAGAGAAATACGGAAATATGCATTTAAAAGAAAGAACATATCCTAGAACGAGAAAAGAAGCAATGCATATTCTTTTTTCAACGGAAATATATTTTTACACGGTTAATTTCGTATAATTCTGTAATTTAGTTCCTATAAAATACCGGGCTGTGTGAATTTGTGTTTTATAAAACAAAGTAGTAGTAGTATAAAAAGGGTTATGTTTCAGTTTGATTAAAAAAAACAACAGATTATTTTGAAACTTTAAAAAAGAAAACCCATTGGCTTTAAGCCGGCAACCTTAAAGCCAATTTTCAGAAAATATCATTCATTTTGTGCTTTTAAACATACAGTTAAACATAATAATTTCAGACACAGTGAAAAATGTTAGAGGTTAAAAAAATTTCAAAAAGACGAATTAAATTAAAATTAGAGGCAAATTAATTAGTTAAATTAAAAATATATTAGACAAATTAACAGATTTTCAAATAAAAACTTCTTAGACCAGAATTTATACAAGATTATTGACTAAGAAAAAAAATTTAGTTTACCTATTGATTTATAAAAACACTTTTAAAAACGGGTTGCATTTAAAGAAATATCAGGATAAATCAAAATATTAAACCAAAATGTGTCAGACGCAAAGCAGACAAAATCAAGATTTTCATTAAAGTTTGACAGATTCAACAAACAAAATTTGCGGGCGAAGATTCATCAACCATTTTCTCGAAATAACTTTTGTTATGCATTTTATAGTAAAAGGCAACTAATTATAAAGCAAACTAAAAGGAAAAATCTATTTCAAATTTTAGGGGTATTATTAATAAAAATAATTAATGTACTGATATGTTATAGATAATTTTCATAAATCAGTTAGTTCCTTATAGGAAGAATTAATTTTCACAGTATAATTATGTAAATATATTTCAATATTTCTACACTGAATAAAACAATCTTTAAAAATTTTAAATACAGATTCAATTGGAAAAACGTTGTGGAAATTATTTGATTTTCATTTATTACAAAATTAGTAATTTAAACACGGAGACTGCGAAACATCAAACGCATAACCGCAGACCATCAAGATTAATTCAAATTCTAATTATGCTTTAATACAAAAAAATGCTAGTCTTAGTCAAATTCTAGAGCATTTATCGTTTTCTTCATTCGATAACGAGACTCTTTCCCTTTTGCCTGCCGGCGAGTCTAGCGACTCATTTTGTCTGAAAAAATTCATCATAAACTAAAAGTAAAACGCTTTATTTCGTAGCAATGCAGTTTTATCAGGGAAACTTTTTATTTTTCATTATCTTAGCATTGAGCCTTAGGCTCAGACTTATTTGATGGGATCTGAGCACATTCACTGACTTATTATTATAATGAATGTCTCGTTTCTGCTTAGTTAAGAAATCATTTATAACGATTTTGAGACATTTTTTTCTTTATTTTCTCTTTTAAAATCTATGTAATGAATAGGAAAAAGGGGAGACTGGATTGCATTAAGTAAATTCAGTAAAGTCTTTGCTACTTGGATATAAATTATTATCAGACTGATCTTAGAAGATAACTATTAAAATTCATGAGAAAAATATTAGAAAAGGAATTACTTAGAAGTTAATACTTTATAAATGTAGAAATTTAATTAAGTTGATTAAAAATTAATAGCTTTCTCTATATCTAAATTTTCTTCCATTTAATCACGTGTCTTAATTTCTTAAGACAGAATTTGTTTCAAAGATCTGTAAAATCTTATAAGCGAAATAAACAAAATGCAGTGAGAAACCTGCTGTAGTGATATAACAAATCTTCCCTGGATTAACTTGTTGAAAGTAGCGAAGGAGATTTCTCTCGTAATATTCACGGGACGTAACAGCTTATTTTAAAAATAAAAAAAGGCTTTTCTTGATTTTGAATTATTCATGTCGAATAAATTCTGCCATTTTTATTTTTTGATCGTTAGACTACAATGACATTTCGTTTGTGAGATACAGATGTTCTTTATATATATATATATATATATTAATTGATTAATTTGAATTATTCATATCCTTTGATTTCAATTAGATTTTAGTACATCTTAACATTGGTAGATGGCTCCACTATTATTAGAAATAGTTTGCAAATGATAATATGTAGAATTACATCATTATTTAAAGTTTAATATCAAAATAAAATAGGTTAATATAACGTTTTAATATATATATATATATATATATATATAGTTTAATTTATTAATGATGATTAAATATAGTATATATAGCATATTTTAGTTAAAATATTTTCACAATAAATGCGGAACTGTAATTCGTATTTAGCTTTTGGCATTTTTTGCTATGACTTCGAATCAGTAAGCATTTAGTTAATTTTCTCGTTCTTTTCTTAATATTTTGGAGATTTACTCCTATATTTGTTGTCTTTTTCCAACAATTATTGGCCCTCAAAGAAGGTTGGTGCCTATAAATTTGGAAATAATGTGACATGATCGATTCCTAAGGTCGATTGGCATTTGATTGTTGGAATTCCATATCTGGATTGGCTTTTTCATAGTAATAGTTTTTAATCTTATTAGCTTCCTGTATTTCATTGTGTGAATAATATTAGGTTATATTGTTTATTATATTTAATTTTAAATGAGGGTTTAATAGATGTATATGATGAAAATGTTATTTGAGTTTTAATGGTTTAAAAAATATATAACTATATATATATATATAACTATATATATATATACTTTTAATAACAACAGAGTTTTTTTACATGTTGACATATAAATGTTTAAACTTAATTTTTGTTCATGGTATCTATGGTATTTTCAATTCTTTAGATTTTGTATTAGATTTGGTTGTATTATTTAAATAATGAATTTTTAGTATAGGATTTCCTTCTTGATATGTCTTGTTTACTTTGTTTCTGTATGATCATATATAACAAGTTATATTTAGATTTATAATATAATTAGATTTAATATTAATTTAGATTTATATATAACACATGTTCTGATTATTTGAAATATTTAACTATATATATATATACATACATATATATATATATATATAATATATAAGTTATTATTATATATATATATATTATATATGTTAACCATTGCTATCTGTTACCATATTATTTACTTCATTTAATTAGTGTTTTTCTGATTAAGTATTTATTTCTTTATTGGTTGTTTACCTTTTTGTATATAAATGTCTTTTGTCTTGATTTCTGTATGCATATATATATATATATATATATATATATATATATTTTTTTATTTTTTCTATTTTTATTTATTCATTTATTAGTATTGAAATTCAAAATTATGTTTTCAATATCTGTTTTTCAAATTATGTTATTAAAATTTTAATTTTGTATAATTTTTAGAGGGGGGCTTTAATAAATCTTCACGCATACCTATCCAACCGACATGGACGTTAGTCTGTGTTCAAGTATGTCTTGCTGATAAAATAAAGATAGAGTTGTAAATCTACTTGAATAAACCAGCCTCACGTGTGTCATTTGTTTTAAAACATAAAACTACTGATATTTTTTGGCCATTTACTAGCTACTACTTTTGAAAACTTTCCGTATCTTGATAATTGATTAACAAAAATTTTTGAATCTAAAGAGTCTTAAAGATCATGCCACGAGCGATGCAACATGATAGCCGATAGCATATTCGAAAGTTTTTTGACTTCTATATAATGTTCCTGCTCGATCCTAGCGGAAGCAAGAACAGGAACGAAAACATGCAAATTTTTTAATGCAAGACGAAAACATGGAAGCTTTTTTTAAATTTGAATTACGAGTGCTCTAGAACATTAGGAATCCTCGACGTCATTTCAGCATACCCACTCCTCTAAGTAGAACGTCAAACGATAGAATTTCACGTTGTGATATTTCGTCTGGCTGATTTGTTCATAAATCAGTTCCTCGGAAAGGTATTCGAGTTGGTCGTTTCTACGTAATCATATATATTCAACTTATGTTTCTACGTGACAATCATATTACCTGACATAGTCATTTCTACGTACAATCATAAGTGTTAACAAATTCATATTCTTCTTATAAGAATATAATTTGGTTTTCATTGAACTGTTATTTTCTCATTAAAAAAAAGCTCAGTATAATTGTAAATACTTTGTTCCTATATGATTAAGAAAACTTTACTTACTCAGACAGAGCAAAGATGAAGTAAAATTCCACTTTCGACAAACTACAAAAACAAAGTGACATCTTAACCGTAATCCAATTGGATATACCAGCTCTTTCCTCCGAAAAAATGCATTTAAACGTGAACTGAATTGAAAAAGAAATTGTTGTAAGGGAGTAAAATGAAATATTTCGGATTGTTTAACACAGGTTAATACCTATGAGATTGAAGAAGATTTAATCAAAGTGGAAGTGGGAGGGTATTCTTCTTGAGAAATATTTTTATCCTGCTATTCAGGTTGAGAAAATAAAATTCTGTCTTTTACTTCGAAAATAAGATTTTCGTTCACCATCTGGTACACGAATGAAAGAGTGGGTGTGCACCTTCGGTCATATTTTGTCTCTGGATCGGGAGTGGTGTATTTTTCAGACGTGACATTCCGTGCAAAATTAGCTTCCGGCCGTGACCGGACTTCGAAATGTTGACCAGGAAAAAGTAATCGAACTGTGATGTATTTGCAATGGTCTCTATGGAGTGTGGTCTCAGACAGCAGGTGGAAGTTCATGGTTAATCAGTTTGACCTTAAAAGGTGAAGAGCATGCTGAGTATGAAATAAAACCAATTTTTTAAAACACACTTTCATTATTGTACTAAATAATGGAATATTTTAATTGAAATATTTTCAACATATTCGTCTTTAATTATAATTCATTATCATAAATACCATGGGATCTTGCAATGCATAAATTATCCAACGATATTTTAAAAGTGTTGTTTTCTTTTAAATTTTGATTTCATTACTTTGTGTCATTTATTGATAATCATTTATTGATAATTAAAGATTTCACGAGTGTTTTTTGTTAATTGTCATTTTATTACTGCTGCTTCCATTTTATTTAACTTTCATTAAGCTTATTTCTAATTAATTTGAACCCAGCCCAGATAGCACGTAAGTTTGCAGCAAGTTTGATTTTGACTTGTCATGGCAAAATTTGATGCGTCAAACTTGAATCGAACTTGTAGCAAGTTCGATGTGACAAGTAGCGCCACCTCTTTGCAAATCAAACTTGCTGCAATTTTGCAAAACAAGCTTCCTGCAAAGATAGCGCAATAAAGAGATAATTATCTTTGTCACTGTTTTAAAAAATATCCGATTTTTAATAGCATCTCCTAGACCGTAATTCTTTTTTATTAATTCAATAAATCAATGATAATTTGTGAAAAAAATAACTTTTTTATAAAAAAATTTTTTGAAACATTTTCCATCTTTTTACTAAATATATAACTCTCACTTTAAAGAAAACTATATCGCCTTTTTCTTAATGTTGAAATTTTAACGTTTATAAACAAAATTAAATCTAAAAAACAGTCGGTGTTTGTTGAAAAATAATAACTAGACATTTTGTCCCATTTTAAAGTAATTACTTTTGAACTCTAATTTCATAATTTATTCTACTAGCAAAACGTAGTTATTAGCGAAAATCGCTCTCTCTTTGACTTCGAATCATATTCTCAACTCAAAAAATTAATGAAAACCAGAAAATAGTTTAAAATAAATCGTATACGAATCGCATCGAACGATGTTTTAGCGAAATGTATCCTCTCCTCTCAGAGTTCAGCTGACTCAATGGTTAGCGTCATCGCTTTGGAACCGGGAGGTCGCGAGTTCTATCCCGGGTTGTGTTTCGTACTCTGTTTTTGCTATAATTTGCAATATGTTTGCACGGCAAGTTTGTGGCAAGCTTGCTGCAAGTTCGTTTCATGGTGACTTCGGAGCTTTCGTTAACTTGCTGCAAGCTTACTGCAAGCTTGCACTCTTGTCATGACAAATTTGTGGCAAACTTGCACTCTTGTCATGACAAATTTGTGGCAAGCTTGCTGCAAACTAAAATTGCTGTCTGGGAAATAGCACACGGTTTAAAGATAATTAATTACAAGATTATTCATCACAAATTTCATAAACAAATGATTAAAAAATTAGGAAGATTTTTTCATTGCACACAGTTGAGACTTATCAAACAATTGAAATACTGATTAAGAAATAACTACTGAAAAAAGGAGGGACTATTCGCCAATATTTTTCTATAAATTTATAACAAGAAGAAAAATACGCAAAACCAATTAATGCATTTGATTTCGTCCTTTTGGAGCGTCAGTTTGTAAACAGAATTAAAGAAAGTCACTTGCTAAAATTTCATCTCACTCTTAATTTCAATTCAAAGTGAATTAATTATAATCCGTACTAAAATTAAAATCTTTAGAAGTAACGATAAGTATCGGCAATTTTTTATTCCCTTCGCATATTTACTGTATACATAATTCCGCTCTTTATGTTCTTTAAATGAATAACATGCAAAAAGTAAGTTCAAAATCAATCTATCAATTAAATTTATAATTGCAACTCTTTCGATTACGCGAAGTTGATTCAAAAATAGATACATCTTCACTTAGCTTTAAAGATAAAAACATTTCTTTATTCTTTCATTTTCAATCTGTTGAGTGATTTCATTTAGTTAACAAAATGTTACAGGACCACTCAGAATATTCAATTCTCTGTAAAATGAAATTTGTAGGCTTAAAAACTTCATGATGGCTATTTAAATAATCTGAAAATAGCATGAATTCTTCTTCTTTGACTTAAATAAATTTTAAAGATATTAACTTCGTAATGTTATTAGATTGAATTTAATGCGGCATTTCAAAGGAAATTTATATATTTACTTTTTTTCAAAAATGCTTTCCTGCATTTTACCAAAGTTTAAATTAAAGAAATAAAGAACAAACATAAACCAAAAAATAATAAATCTCTCAATAGTTAATGAAGTGTAACTAAAATTGAAAATCCTGAATCCGCACTAAAATTAAAAAACCTTAGGAGTAACAAAAAAATTGGCAATTTTTTATTCGCTTCGTATGTTTACTGCACACATAATTCCGCTATTTATACTCCTTAAATGAATAGCATTCAAAAATTCAGTTCCAAGTCAATATACCAATTAAATTTATAAGTGAAACTCTTTAGATTACGCAAAGTTGATTCAATACATATTCTGCTTTAAAGATAAAAAATATTTATTTTTTTTCTTTTCAAAATTCTTTCATTTTCAATCTATTGAGCGATTTCATTTAGTTAACAAAATGTTACAGGACCACTCAAAATATTCAATTTTTTCTGGAAAATGAAATTTGTATGCTTAAAAACTCCATGATGGCTATTTAAATAATCTGAAAATAGCATGAATTAATCTTCTTTGACTTAAATTAATTTTAAAGATATTAACTTCGTAATGTTATTAGAATGAATTTAATGCCGCATTTTAAAGGAAATTTATATATTTATATTTTTTCATGTTTTCTGCATTTTATCAAAGTTTAAATTAAAGTAATCATCAACAAACATAAGCAAAAAACTAATAAATCTCTCAATAGTTAATCAACTGCAACTTTAGTTTCATTAAGTAAAATAAAGTACATCTTTTCTTAAATATAATTCCACAAAAATTTAGAAAAGTATTCTATTCATTCGTGTTCATTTTTTTTCTTCCACCGAAGTTTATTTTTGAGAAAAATTACTCAAGTGTTACAGGTAGGTAGATAATTTGAAACCTCTTTAAGTTTTCTTGTTCCTATAAATATCTTTTTTCGAGGTAATCTTTGAAAAGCATCTCTAATATGTTATTATCGATACTTGGTGAATAAAAGACGTTGACTAGATCACAAGAATGAAAGAACAGTAAGAAAACCTTTGAGCTATTTAAGTTTGAAACCTTTTGATGCTAATAAAAAGGCTTCTTAAATCTTCAGTTTTTAGAAAAGAAGATATAGATGTTTAATATTGTGATTCCTAGAAAGGAAAACATTAAAAATTTCCGTTTCATTATCGTAGTTCAAATTTGTATTCGTTGTGCTCTTTTTAATCTTCGATGTAGTTCTTTTTTAGTTGAGGCTTAATTCAATTTATATCAAGGCTCATTTGAGGCTCAGTAAAGTATACACTTTTCTTAAAAATTATGTTGAATGAAATGAATCAGTCTTTCACAAACTTATAAAACCTAGTGAAAGAACCGAAATTAGTCCTGTAGACAATAAGGAATTTCAGCCAAAAAATACTGCTTTGAAATTGGCTAGTGTTTCTCTGTCTTACTCTTTTATTGTGATTCTTCATTCTAATAGTTTCCGAAAGCTTGATCATGACAAAATTTATTCTTTCTAATGATATACTTTGTTCGAAATTTTTTTCATTATTTGCTTTGATGTTGTTAGGGAATATTTTTATTTATATGCGAATAATTATATTTATTAAGAATTGACATTTATTCTTTAATGCCAGTCAATTAATCACTCCACATTGAGGATTCAAATTTTTTTTAAATGTTACGAAGTTATCAAATGTTTCAGTACAAAACTTTTAAGAAAAGTATTTCGGATACTACGCTTAATGCCAAACTAATAATCCATACGAAAAAAATAAATCTGAAAACAAATCGAAATCATGAAGCGTGATTAATAAATCATAATTTCATTTACAATATTTAAGATTTTTTATATTCTGTTGAATGTTCCTACGTGTTTTGAAACTCAACATATGGATTTAACCACGAATCAAAATTTTCGTTTAGTCTTTTGAAGATATTATCTTTTTTTATTTTCGTTTATTTTCTTACAAGTTTTGATTTATGAAATAATATCTCATATATTGTAAAACACGCTATAAATTAATAAAATCAAATGGTTTTGTATGAAGTTTAGTTTAGTTACATTAACATCCCGTTTGGGACAGGCCCAGTAACTTAGAATCGCGGTCAGATGACGACGATTTTTTTTGTATGAAAGACTAACTGCAATGTTAAGATCTCGATTGCTATACAGAATATTGTTTATCATAATATGTGTGGCCCCTGTAGATTATGTGCCCAAAATAGTGTACATCACTGGTGTTCAAAAATCAAGGACCGTTTCGTAAAATGCGAGAAATTTGTAATTAATACTCAAACTATGGTTCGAAATCTTATCTAGAGAATCGAATATCGAACACTTTTACACTGGCGAAATTTATGGGATTTCGGTAAAGGGATTTCGGCTCACCCCGCTACATAAGAAGCAGATAATGATTTAAAACTTTCATATTGGTTTTGATTGCTATGCACATCGCTTGCATGCATTTTCGTAAACATAGCACATTCGTATCTTGAAGATATAGAGATCTCTTTTAAAAATCCGAAATTTCACTCATAGATTTTATTTATAACATGCAGAGTTTTCATATAAATTACATGAAGTTTACAAAACACTCGAACATTTTTTTACAGTAGAACTATATTAAAATTTGAAGTAAATACGCTGAATATTAGAGAAAATATGAGTATTTCTACCAAATAAATTTTACTGCGCATATACAAGACGTAGAGTAATTTTCCTTTTATAACTTCAAAGACAAATATAGAGAGCAATTTAAATAAAAATTAAAGTTGAATCCCATTAAAACTCAGAAAGATATCAGCATTTTATTGAGGTGAATTAAAAATTTTCTTTAAGAGAAGCTAAATGATGAGGGTTCCTGCACAAACTGTTATTGTTTAATCTTGCATCTTCGAATGGTTATCGATGAAATGAAATTTAAATAAGGTATTTAATTTATACGTATACATGTGTATTCAGAATATTCAACTTTCCTATTATTTACTGTTACTGATCGAAGATTAAAGTTTGGAAAGTATCGAATTCTGGAAAAACCTTCATCACTTAACTTCTCTCAAAGATAAATTTAAATTTATATCACTGAAATGGCGACAACTTTCTGAATATTAAAGGGATTCAACTGGAATTCTTATATAAGTTTCTCTAGTTATCTGCCTTTGAAGTTATAGAAGAAAAATAACCTTATGTCTCGCAGATGTGCAGTAAAAAATTATTTAGTGCAAATACTTATATTTCCTTTAATATTCAACATCCTTACTTTTATTCTAATACAATACTGCTGTTTATATGATTTAAATGAAACCTCTGCATTTTATAAGCAATAATATTGCGAAAAAATTTGAGATTTTAAAGAAACCTTTATATGTTCCTGAATATCCATTTCATTTTCTCGAAAATACAAGTAAGCCATGTGCACAGAAAACAAAACAATTAATAAAAGTTTCAAATCATTATCAGCTTCATGTGAAACGGGGTGAGCCGACATCCCTTTTTGTCTTCATCAATTTCTGGTTGGTCCTCTAAATACCCTCGTGAATGAATCTTCAGTGTAAAATGTGTACGATACTCGATTGTATGTTACACGATTCTCTACAAATGATTTCGAACAATATTTTCATAGAAATTGCAAATTTCTTGCATTTCAAGAAGCGGTCCTTAATTTTTGCACACCATTTTACTACTGGGTGATTTAGCTCAACGTAGAAACGGTTAGGCGATGTGGGAAATATAAGGAATGTATTATTATTTATAATGAAGGAATAAAAGGATACATTAATGAAGATATTATTTAGTTTATAAAAATTTTAATTCCAATTAACGTTGAATTAATATAGACGAAGACACCTTAATTTTTCTTCAGAATAATTTGCAATTTAGTTTTTATTTTACCAGTTAGCATTTCAAAGAGGAAGAAAATACTCAATCTTTCTCAACCAATAATAAATATTCCGGAGATTTTTTTCACAACTGGTTAGAGTTAGAACATGCGGCCTCATGTTCATATAAGATGTAAAAAAATTCATAAATATCCGTTATTGGTTATGAAAAATTGAGTATTTTCTTCCTCTTGAAATTTGAAAAAATTGGAATAGATTGTGTTGCTTGTTAACCGATGATATAATATTTAATTTAACATTGTTGATCTTCCTAACTTAACAAAAGGTATACAAGCAAAAACTCAAAAATATTTACACAAGTGTATTAATAACCTCATCCATAACAAAATTGCATGGATATAATTCCTAAATTAACAAAAGGTATACAAGCAAAAGCTCAAAAATATTTACACAAGTGAATTAACCCTTTGAAGTTCACTACATGTTTCGTTTTAAAATTACTAAATTTGTTTCAAAAATGAGTATTAGACATGCAGCTGATAATAAATATGTAAAGGAAAAAATTTAGCCTTTTTTATTTTCAAGAAAATTGTTTTTTCACAGTGAAACCAATGAACGGTAACGGGCTATTTTCATCCCGAATAAGTTATCATAGAAATGCAATTCAAATTATGTATTTAATGTATAAGCATATGCGAGTATTCAGGATATTTAACCTTCATAAAATTCAATATTTCTCTCGGAAGATTCAATTTTAAAAAATATCAATTTGGGCAAGAACCCTCATCATTTTGTTCCTCTTAGAGATCAAAAATAATTTAGCTCTTGTAATTCCGATATCTTTGTGAATATTGAACTGGAATTTTTATATAAGTTATCCTATACACCTGACTCTTAAGTTATGAGAGAAGAGTTACGCTACGTTTCGCCCATGCGCAGTAAAAAATGCTCAATGTGTGGTTTCTCTGCGAAAGCAATGAGCGCGAAAGGGTTAATAACCTCATCCATTACAAAATTGTATGGATGTAATTCCCAAATTAATAAAAGGTATACAAGCAAAACCTCAAAAATATTTACACAAGTGGATTAATAACCTCATCCATCACAAAACTGCATGGATATAATTCTTAAAGTAATGTTAATATCTGAAAACACTACATTTAGGCAGGAGGTTGTTGATTAAATACTGCTTATTCCACAGGAAACAAGCAAGCATACATAATAAATTGAAACTATTGTGTCCAAACTTCTTTCAAGTTAAATGCAATCTTCAAGAAGTAAATGTCTTCAAGTTAACTTCAAAGATGCTTCAAGCAACTTCCTTGACATTAATACCTGAAAAACAAAACGTTTAACGTCGAAAAAAGTCATAATTTGATACTGAAATAAGACTTAATGCGAATATAAATGTCTCCAGGGTTTATAAAAAGGAGTTCTATCTATGATAAGAAGTCTACGACAAAGGATAGTTTTTCTTTGGTTTATTACAGATATTAATTATTTTTAATCACGACTACCATTTAATGACTCATGTTGTTCCAAATGAAAAGTTATTTCTAACGAATTACAAAAAACTCAGCAAAAGAGGAGAGTTTGTAATAGTTATAATTCTATTCATTAATTGTAGCTGATAATGGAACGAATTAGAGATGGAAAAAAGAAAGAAAATAATAAATTAATAATGGGTTTTATCTGATTTGAGATCTGCAGATGATATTAAAAGGCATTTATTGTTTTATTGGCTACAGTTAAAATGAAATTTCAGCAATAGTTCGATAAAAAAATTAATAAACTATTTTGAAAAGGACACGGGTAGTTACGAAACATCTGCAGATATAAATAAAAATAAGTATTTGAGGAGACTTTTTATCATACCTTAGTAAGGAATGTTTCGCAAAAAAATTAAACTGAAAAAGATGTGTTGTTTTATGGGAATAATAACTAAAGAAAAGTAAATAATTTTTAGAGAAAGGCCTTTGAGAAAATGCCGTTTTCGGCTTTCATTTCACTGTAAATCCCTTAACATAAAGCATTTATGAGTTAAATTAATAATACATTCGAAAGTAATTATTTCAACCGAAATTAATTTAATTCCTATGATGAAATGGCAAATAAAGAGTTATCTTTATTGCAGATATTAATAGATTTCTTTTGAGCTCCTGTGATTGTGTAATTTTTAAAAAAATATCCCCAACACTGAACCAAAGGTTTAGTCGAGCCTCATGCAAACAAGTAAAGTGCGGTGATGCTTAAAATATCGTGAACCTTTATAATTCCTCACTTTCCTTCACAGGAATTTTTCATCAAACTGGTGACGGATAGAGTCGCTAAGAGCTTCAATATTTGTCTGAATGAACTGCCTTAACCCCTTCACATCGAGCGAGGCGGTCCGGAGCGGCCCAGAAATTTCGCCTTGACATCGACAAAGCCCAGTCTGAGGCGTTTGGCTTCTTTTGAGGGGAGGTTCTGAAATAGCTTTGGAGATAAGCGCGGTAAGGGGTTCAATTAGCATTACTCATCACTGTCCATTTCCGTGGACCATAAGGGAAGGATATAGTAAGGGGTGGGGTGGTGGGGTAAATAACCAAACAGAATGGGAGAGTCTAACTCATGTCGAATTCTCCCAAAAAGTCATGAGGTGTAAGGAGCTAGGAGTAAAAAGTTGTCGCGGGCTTAAAGAATTAAAGCACTGATTGTCAAGACAAATTTGAAATGTGATATTAGAGACAAGCCAATTAGTAAATTGCAAACCATTTAATGAATCCTGTTTCAGGAGATTTTGAAAAGAGAAGTGACACTCATACAAGCTTCCTATTGGTAGCGCGTGTTCCCATAGAATTAAAGAACCCGTTGGTACATAAACAACCAGTTTCACACAAAAGCATTTTTTATTTGGCGAACGGCGTCCTGATCGTACAACATACCACGTGGATCTTACTGTTCAACATCATTTGGTTGAATGCCCTGTTTTTAACAATTATCGTTTAAGGTTTTTTTAGCTTCTTATCATAAACATTGGGAATTGGCGGGAGAAAGTTCCCACCCGAACATTTTTGAACCATAGGCCATTGTCATTTTTAACTTATATCGAAATAACCGAGAATTTTTGACTATCTTAGTCTATTGGATTGATCCTTTTGTTATCCATATCTAGAAAGAACAAATACAACTTATTAAATTGTATTTTTTCGTACATTGAATCGTGTTCGATGCACATAAGAAAAGATAGTAACAATATAATATTAAACCTATTTCTCCTTTGCAGGAAATAGCGCCATTTGTGAGAACAACAATACCGTTAGAAGGAAAATCTGCTTTGAAAGGAAAATTCCACGGGCATGCTCGTTGTTTCGATGGACGTTTTAGTTTCTCTTGAAGACAGAACATTGCAGATGTTGCTTTTTTTTCGAAAATGTAAACAATATCAAGGAGCATATCCGATCCCAGCTTTCCAAAATAAGTTCAGAAGCATCATCGATAGAAATGTCCCAAGATTGCCGGAAGTTGTTTATGCAACTCGAATACATGAATTGATTTTTTCATAGTGTCAAACAATGATATTCTTTTCAATTACTTCTATTTACTAAGTGAATTGGAATAATCTGATCATGAAGAATTTGTAAATTCTAATGCTCAATTTCAATTAAGATTTTCTTTCATTTTGTGAGCTTATCGTTTTATGATCTTGATAATAGTATATTTATAAGTAAATAACTGCCATTAGGACAATAAACTCCTACTTCAAGGGCAAGTTTCTGAATGGAATACATACACTAATGAGGAAATGAATTAGAAGATCATGAATTATACCACAGAATCAAAACATTCTTAAAATGAGTTGTCGTATCACATAATGAAGATGATCTCTGAGACCTAAATCTAAACACTTGCTCTCTAACTTTGATCAGGTAGCGGTTTTTCATAAAAAAATATTTCAAACACCACATTTACATCGTTAGAATATAAATTGCCTATTTTATGGCTGCCCAAATATTTAATGTTATTGAAGTTATGTTACCGGTCCATTCTAGGCGCAGGTTCAAAATATGGTGACTTTGTTATACTTCGTATACGAAAGTAGAAGAGTAAGGAATAAATAAAACCTTGCATTTAGCAATAATGTAAGATATCGTTGCTTAACAATCAACACCATCTTAACCTCTTATATGATAATGAGAGCTCAGACCTACCAGACGTGAAACAAATTCAGAAATATTCGTTATTGGTTGCGAAAAATTCAGTTTTTTATTCCTCTTTGAAATTTCAAAAATTTCAGATAGGTGGTGTTGCTTTCTAACCCTCTCACACCGAACAAGGCGGTCCTGGGCGGTCTAAAAATTTACCCTTAATAGCGATAAAGACACGTTTCAGGCGGTTGGCTTCTTTTGGGGGAGGTTCTGAGATCTATTCGTAGATAAGCGCGGTAGGGCTTTCAATAATCCTTGCCAACCGCATTCCATTTTCGTGCGCCTTGAGGGAAGGTTATAGCAGGGGTAAGGCGGTGAGATAAATGACCACGCAGGTTGGGAGAGTCCAATTCATGTCGTATCCTCCCAAAAAGGCTTGGTTTTAAAGAGGCTAGAAGAAAAAAGTCGCTCCGGGACTAAAGAGTTAAGCTACGTTATGCAAAGCATTTATCTAAATCAAAAATTTCCATTCAAACTTGATACCAACATTCCTAATATTATATCAGATATTCTTTTTATATTTCTGTCGTAAATATTATTCAAACCACCGACCACCTAGAATCCTACATTCTCCAATAATCATTAAAACATTTTTAATTTTATTTCGGGATACATTAACCCCCTTCTAAAGGTCGAATAATGGAAAATACATCATCGCTAAAAGACCTTGAGAAATCTCAGATGACTTTCTTGTTGAATACTCAGGGGAATGAATCACTCAAGATGAAATTAAAATATCCGAGTAATGCCAAACCACTCGAGAACGAATGCGAGGTAACCAAAGTCGCTTATTAATCAACGCAGCGACTTTCTCTTCAACTCCACCCTCCTCACCCGTCTTTTGGCGCTTGACATAAATTTCTTTGATTGCTACCTCATTTGTAAAAATATATTTTTTGCACAATTTTATAAAATTTAGTTACTGTGTAAATATGGCTGAAGTCTAGTTTTAGAATCGACAATATTTTCCTTCATTATTTAGCTGAAAACTTGTAGCATGTCTTTGCATTGCTTTAACCCCGAGACCACTTTTTCATCTAGCTCCTTTAAAACCGGGCTATTTTGGGAGGATAAGACATGAATTGGACTCTCCCAACCTGGATGGTCATTTATCCCACTACCCTACCTTCCCTTAAAGCACAAGGAAATGGGATGTAGTCAGCAAGGATATTTGGAGCGCCTAACACGCTTATCTCCTAAACCATCTCAAAAACTCACCTCTCCTCGGACCGCCTCGCTTGGTATGAGAGGGTTTTAATTTACTTATAATGTTTGTATAATATCTATATGTTTAATTTAGTTATACATTAACGTCCCATTTTGAAGCAGCATGAGGGTCATTTGGGGGCGGACCCCGTAATGTTGAGATGCGGTCATATGACGGGGGCGATATCTGGGCGGGACCCCTTCTCCAAACTTCAGCACCACACCGGCGGGAGGGCGTTTGGTCATTATGTATGATTTAGAGTTCAGGCCCCATACACGGCGGAATCGAGTTTCGAACCTGGAACGCTGCGGCCCTGATGCCGAGACCTTACCATTACACCGGGCCCATATTATCCATAAAGAATGGGGATATAATATCAAAATTCAGAAGTTTATATAGAATGTTTATATACATTTTTATTTAACTTCACTTGTTTCATGTTTACTTTTATGCAAATTCAAAGTTGCGTTCCGTAATATTCCACTTCCTTTTTTCATAGTACTCATTATGAAACAGTTAACTAATATGATATGTAACTCAATTTGTAATGCCACTTTTTCACCAACAATTGCAAGATCAGGAGGTTAAGATCCCTGAGTTCAAGGACTCCATTAACCCACAGCAACATTCCCATTTTTTCCATGTTTCTATAGAAATAATTTTGGAATCGATATTTCGTTCAATTCCTTATGTGCAGAAGCTTTCGAATTTTACACACTTTTATCTTTTCGATTCCAACAACCTATTTTAGTATTATCAGAACATACGAATCAATTAATTAGTTTATTTTAATTACATTTTTACTGCTTACCATTGGCACCACCTGGCAGTGAATCTGAGAAAAATGTTTTCAAGATTCAATAAAATTTGTGGTAATTATTATAAATTAGGTACTGAGAAGGAGAAATTAATTGAATTAAAAGAATCTGCTTTCTAATACATTTATAAAAGTGTGTTTTTAAAAATTGATTATTAAATTTATTTTTCATATATTGTCCGTCCACACTTTTACCTCAATACCGAATTTGTACTATTTAGTGTTTAAATCCCTTTTTATACAGGCCAATCTTTGATTCAATAGTCATAAAGATAAGAAAAACATACAAATTTATATAAAACAAAAAACCATTTACAGTGGTCAAACGATTGGGATGTCATCTCACCCAAAGACCTCCATGTATGGATTACATCACATGTTTTTTGTATATCTATTTAATAAAAGGCCTAAGAATATCTCTAATACAATAACATACATTGACAAAATTTTAATATCGTTGTTTTAAATTGAAGCGTGATTTCGTTAAATTTACTTGCAAGGAATTTTAAATGACAACATACCACAGGTCAATAGCTAATCACAACAATTCACTCCAGTTTTTCTAAAAAAATAGTTAAATACCAGTACATTCGTTTGAAACTTTCGAATATTACAATGATACCTTATTCATAGCTGTAAGCTTTGGTTTAGTTAATGGGATGTTGACAACAGAAATAATAGATATGATTTAAGCATTCCCTCAGTTATGTTTCAACCGACAACTTAAAAAGATAAGCTTGAAGTTATTTAGCTGAAATGGCGATCAAATATATGTAGTGCAAGCGAATTAAGAATTCCTTTAACCATTTGTTATTAAGACCGCATTAGTATTGTACGAATTTTAAAAACAGTTATTTAATAGAGTTCCTTGGCTCACTTACTGATTCTAGTTTTCATGGAAAATGATTTGGATTTCAATCTACATTTGAATGAAACATGAAGGAAATTAAAAATACTTGTAAGTTGAAAAAATATTCCAGTTTTCTTTAACTCGGAACTACCCCATCCTACATCTTTGGAACACTTCACTTCCATTTATCTAAAAGTCAGAATAAGAAACAATTTAATGTTTAAGTACCCAACTTAAAGGATTTGTCAAGGATTACATTAGTTTAATTTAAAAATGCATTAATATTCAGCCGGGCGCACGTTCCTGCTAAAGATTGTGAAGACCAAGAAAGAGAAAAGAACATTTTCAGCAAGAAGGACTTCGCTTAGCAAATTATAGCGCACCTCTTCCTTAATAATCCTGTTAAAAGATCTGAAAAAATTCTCCAGATATTCATTTAAATTTTTTTAACGTTACTGATGCAGACTTTATGAAGATAAGCATAGATAAAATGATAATCTTTAAACCATTTTAAGCTTTTTTACCTCTAAATGCCTAAGCATTTTTCAAAAAAAAATGTATTGGTAATCATTTATTAAAAAGACGATCATTTTATCCAAAGAATAAGGAGCAAGTAATAATAATTCAGCCCTTTGTGAAGTTCTTAAAAAAATTTCTCATTAATTTTATTTTTGAAAAATTAACTAATTTTTATCTTTTTGATATAGAGAGGTAAAAGAGAGTAAAAACGCATTTTCATCTTCAGCTTTAAACCTTGCATTTCGCTACACATACTTTGTGTTTTGATTTACATTTTATTTCTCACTTCCACCCTAATATAAATTATTTTGAAAATCTTATCGGGATCAGTAAAATCTAAACGCTTTTTCTTCCTATTTTATGCTTAGAAACCCAACAGCATCTGAAAACTGTTTTAAAAGAGTTGGTAATGCATGCAACAAGTGAACACCATTTACTGTTTCCACTTCCCAATTGGATATGTCACCGGAAATGTTTGAAACGCCGGCATTCTATAGAATACGCAGGCATTTTATAGAATGTCGGGAGTTTTTAGGCAAAGTATGAAATATGAGAATTATTATTATTCTTACCCTAGTCATTTTATACAGGGTGTCCATACTTATCGTGGTCCAATAGCTAATTTCTAAATCGTTAGAGATGGACATACAATTCCAATTGGAAAAAATTTTTAAATGAAGGAAAAAATTTTAGTATAGGTTTTTTGAGTGAATATATAATCCTGAAAAGGTTACGAAATCTAAATTTTTATACAGTCTCCCGGTCCTAGCAATAATATTTAATAAAATATTTTTGACACTCTAACATTTTAAGCAAAAATTGTCCCTCTCTCCTGCGACTAAAACTGACCGAGTTATGGAGCTTTGAATATCGCTGACATAGACCACTTTACACCATTTCAATAGCCGTCTTGAAGACGATCCGCCAATGAATGCCCAACACTTGCTCGACGAGACCGCTTATTGGTTAAAAATCATGAAATTCAAAACTCCATAACTCGTTCGATTTTAGTCGCAAAAGAGTGGGATATTTTTTGTTAAAAATGTTAGAGTGTAAAGAATACTTTACTAAATATGACTGATAGGATCGAGTGACCGTATAAAAATGGTGACTTTTTCAGAAATATATTTAGTGGTTCGAAAAACATAAAATATAATTTTTACCTTCATTTAAAGCATTTTTCCAATTGAAACTATTCGTCAATCTCTAAAGGTTTAGGAATTAGCTATTGGATTAGAATAAGTGTGGACACCCAGTATAGTACCTAGACTTTCAATAGAATGACAAATACTATTTAGTCAAAATATAATAAAAGATAATAATAAGGCTATTATTTAAAAGACGTGTATTCCTCAAAAATGCATATGTTATTTTGAAAGAAATAATGAAAAATCGCCATTAAAACACTTTTATTCAAAATACGTAAAAAAATGAAAGTTGTACAAATCAAAATTTATGCCTTACTTGTTAAAGAAAAAAAATGAAATATGAACCTACTTCTTGCATCAAGAAGAGAAATAATTTTATTTTGAATTGCATTTAATTTTATTTTTTTTAAATCGAATTGGCGGTGGAATTTCATACTTTTCCTGTTTATCATTTAGAATTCTATAGAAAGCCTAGGAAATGTGTGAAATGTTAATCATTTAACCTTCCAGCTGGCGCCCCTGCGGAAATTTTACGACAAACGGGATTTTTCATACCCTGTTTTCTTATTCGGAGTCAAAACTGTCTGAAAGTCATTGCTATTCCTTCATGCGACCCCTCTCTTCAGGATTAAATGGGTTTATCCTAGTTTCAAGGTGTTTTTATACTGTTTTAGGCTTCTGTCGTAAATTTTATGCAGCGCGCCCGCTCGTGTAACTTGATAATTTTTTTCACGTCTTAACGTTTCAGTTTGATAATTATAAAAACAGTGAGGATTAGGTCGATTTAATGTTTAATTTTTGCATTATCAAAGATATTTAATATGTAATAAGCCTACCAATAATCCAACAAGCCGAAGAATATTTCTTAAAAAACTTAACGTTCAGTCTTATGAACTACTCCAGCCCAAAAATCTAATCTTCGCCATATGCTTTACCATGTCTCTAAGTTCAAATTAAACAACACAACCTGAAAAAGCAATTGAACAGCGACCAGAATTGAGAAGAGGAGCTTGTGGTTTTTGTTTGAAAGAAAGAAATCGATCTTCTAAATCCATGAAAATGCAGTAGGTGCAATATATAGTGTACTTGTAAGCGTCACTCTCTAGCAAAAGTTCAATGTTTCATATGCAAGGACAAAGATTAGAAACTAAAAAGAAAGAAGAAAGACTTTGTTGTAAATCTTAGTTTGTATTATAATTTTTTATTATATATTGCTTAATACCTTTTTCATAAGATAATATTATTAAATCTCATTACTTTATCTGATTTCAGTATAATTTTAGATTTTAGCAAATAATATTAAAAATAATTTTCACTCTTGATGAAAAGATTTACTTTTCTGACGTGTCTCTTAATAGTATTATGAAATAATTTGCAGCTGCCATAGTAAAAATGAAGAAAATTATTGTGTCGTAAAAAGTACGACACGCGCCAGCTCGTGTGAAATATTTTAGCGCTCCCGCTGGAAGATTAATACAGTACAGCCCAGTTTTCGGCATTTTATAAAATGCCTAGGTATTCTATAGAATGCCGGCTTACATACATTGCCGGTAACATATACGTGACCACTACCGAAGTAATGGTTGATGTGTACAGAAAATAACGTTTTTACCTCTTTCAGTCTTAATGAGACGTTTTGCTGTTTGTTTTTTGGCTTTTATTACCACCCAAAGTGAATTACTAAAGCCAAAATGTTTGTTGTTTTGTTTAATGTCATTTTTTGCTGTTCACACTTAAACTATAAAATTGCTTTAAAACGCACATTTTGGCGTACTAAGTACGTTATTTCCTCACAATTTAATGAGCAATTTAAGATAAAAAAATCCTGAAACAAATTAAAAAGTACATGGTGACTAAAAATGGAAGAACAATAAAAAATAATGAAAACAGGTATTGTAACTTATCTCTTTCATAAGAATATAAACTATTAAGAAAAGCACGAAAGCCATCTATCAATGAAAGCAACTTCAAAGCAAGAGGTAAACTTTCTAACCATCCATCATTCTAAAACTATTAAAAGAAGTATAAAAATTGTACTAGGGCATGTTCCAAACGTACATTAACACGGAATACTGTGAGAAACTATCAAACAAAACATTTATCCAGTACTGAAAGTAATTATTCTACACTTCATTCATCATCGTCTCGTTCAATACAGTTTACGAGGATTTATTATTTATGATTTGAAGAAACGTGTAGTGTATTGTGAATAGCCCATAATGGTCCTTAACATAAGCTGAATTTAGAGAGATCCAAAGAGAAAAATTTGTCTAACAACAGAAAAATAGAGAATACTACCTTTCATGACGTGATAATGAAAAAGCACTCGTTTCTTATATCCTTTTTAAGCCATAGTAATATTAAACATGCATGATTTCTTTTTCTATTCAAACTGAGCCAGCAAAAAATATTTTAATAACTTTATATGGATTCAAATATGTTTTTTTCTTCTTTTTCCTTACTAAGGATTAATTCACCTTCCTTCCATCAAACAAAGAATTTAAAAAATTGTAAACACAAAAATATTTAAAGACAAATAATCTAAATCCTACAATTCCTGTTTTTCTTTTCGAATAATAGATGGCGACAGATTCTTGGTTGTTTGTATTATGAATGGGGATTAATAGTTTTTCTTAGATTTACACAGGCGGGAAATTTCTTCAGTTTGTGATTAAAGTTGAGGCATATTGATTCTCTACAAGGATAGGGTAATTTTGATTTTTTCCTTCTTTTACTGATATATTTTTATGATAATATTCCTACCTAATGGCTAATAAATTTATTTAATTCTTTTTAAATCAATCTTGCTAGCGGTATAATGTATGTTTGCTCCTTTTAAAAAAATCTTTTGTTGGTAGTACTTGTCTTGTTCGTCTTTGATTGGGAAATTTCGGGCTATGAGAAACTTTTTCAGACAAAACGCAAGCTTCTTACAGAAAGATTTCCCAAGTATTTGAATCCATATCGTATATAGTCTATAGCCCTTGAAAAAGTGGACTAGAATGGATTCCTAGTTTGTTTAATTCTATTCTTTTGGGTGTATTTCTTGTTTTTTTACTTTCTTTGTATAATTTTTGAATCTGATATAAGTTACAGTTATTTTTTTTCTGAATAAAAAAAAATTACTGTGGATGAATAGAAACAAAGCATCTAAAAATCTAACTAACAAGCAATATATCACGTTTTTCGTGGACCAATTTTAGTGAAATTTTCATTTTTCAGAAAACGCATTTAAAAAATATAATAACACATTAGTTCAACTAAATATCAAGGAATAAGAATCAAAACAAAGACTGTTTGAGAATCTTAAAAGTAGTGACTTTATTTTTAGATCATAAAATTTTTTGAATTTTTCGTCGAAAATCGTTTTTTCAACCTAGTCCAGGGATCGGCAACCTATTGAAACGGAAGAGCTAAAAGTTACAATTTACAAAATTTCCCAGTTTTTAAAGAGCCACTAAAAATTTTCGTTTCAATACTATAGTATTTGCTTATATATATTTGATTTTTTATTTAAAATAAACGGCTTTAAATACAGAATAATATTTATTCGTATAAAAACACAAATATAGATAGTTACATCAATGGGAGCATTGGCTTTACATGCCTTTTGAAAGTTTGATTAAATCTGGCTTATAACTTGTTGCTTTAAGTTTCAAGCACGATTCTAGATTTTTATTTCTTAGTTGAGTTTTAACTTTACTTTTCATTATATTCATGCAAGAGAACGCTTGCTCGCACAAATATGTCGACCCGAAGATCGTCAGTACTCCATATGCCAACTTCTTCACCTCACTGTAGCATTCTGGAAGACTATTCCATGCGCCAAATATGAGAGCCTCAACTCGCGGAATTCCTTTTAGAGCTGTCCATTTGTGCTGAGCGATGTTCATTCATTTCTGGACCTCCAACTCTTCCAAATTGCTCTTGAGTTCTGTGAACTTGCCACTCCACAAGTCTTTGGTTTTCAAATCCAGCAATTGCATTTGAAGCGATCCAGCATCAATTCCAAATGGCTCAATGTTGATCTCATTTGTATTTGTGTTGAGAGGATTTACTGTGAACGCGAGAGTACTTTTGTTTGTTTTGAATTGCTGGAATCTCTCAGCGAATCCATCCTTCATGTTTTTTAAAGCTGTACTGAAGTAATTCGTGTCAATAGTTGCATTGGTCTCATCGCGATATTGCTTCAGATTTTTAAAATGAAGTAATTTACCGCTCTCCATGTCTTCAACAAAAAGGAGTAATTTCTTTCGAAACAAACTACTTCTTCAAGCAAGGTGTAGGCTGGGTTGCCCTTTCCTTTCAGTTTCAGATTTAGTTCATTTAATTTCATTGTAGTATCTACCATGAAGTTGAATTTTTGCAGCCATTTGTCTTCTTCCAATTCGGGATGGTCAACGCTTTTTTAATTGAGGAATGTCTTTATTTCACTCAAGCACAAAACAAAACGTTGCGATACTTTAACTCTGGAAAGCCATCGCACTTTATTGTGCAGAAGCAGGTCAGAAAACTGGCTATCGATTTCTTCAAGGAAATCTTTAAACTGGCGATGGTAGAGTGCTTTTGCCAAGATGCTTTTAATAATCTTAATTACCAAATTCATGACCTCAACTATTTCGGCCGGAAATGTTTGGGCACAAAGCGCTTCTTGATGAATTATGCAGTGAAACGTTAGACTTTCATGGTTTATTTTTTCTGAAGAATTGATGTTACCCCTCTATATATTCCTGTCATACTTCTGACTCCATCAGTTGCTATAGAAACGATTTTATTTATAATATTTTTTGTCTTCCAGGCATTTTTGCACAGCATTTACTATATCTTCTCCACGAGTTTGCCCTGAGAGCGGTAGCAATCCTAGCAGTTCTTCTTTTGGACCTTGGGACGACATATACCTGACGAAAAGGGTAACTTGTGCCGTGTCTTTTATGTCGCAAGACTCATATATAGCAAGTGATAAGGCAGAAGCCAGTTGAATGTCTTCCACTTGCATATGTGTTACATTTGAAGACATTTTAGCAATTCTATCTTGTACTGTTTTAGCAGATAATGGCAAATCTTTGATTTTTTTGATGATTTCTGCTTTGTTTTTAAAATCACGAAGCAGTTCTTCAGATGCACGTATAAAACAATTTTTGACGTACTCACCATCTGTGAATGGTTTTCCTCTTTTTTGCAATTTCTAATGATACTGCAAAGCTTGCCAGATTTACATTGTTGGAAGATTGCGCCCAGTTACTTAGCATGGAACTTGACTCTTGTTTTTTTTTTTTTGGAGCTCTTCAACAGCTTTTTTTCATGCGTCACCGGTTGGATATTTACCAGCAAACTGGGTATGTTTTGTAGTGAAGTGTCTCTCCAAATTTGACTTCTTATTGTGCGCGAGTTTTTCGTGGCAAATGAGACAAGTCGGAAGGCCATCTGTGTTGCATATGAATGCCAACGACTCCGTCCAATCCTGATTGAATTCTCGGTTTTCTTCTTCAGTTCTTCTCTTTTTCTACCAGATGCCATGCTGGCGGCGGAGCTGAAAAAATGATTTTTTAAAATTTTACTTAGCTATCTAAAACTGCAAACAATTTCTTTACCATTATTACTTCGTTAACACGATCCTCAGATATGTAATCCAATTCTGTTACTGATTTTATTATATTATACGCTTACATACCTTTGAGAAGATAATTCGCTTCTAAATCGTATTGTTCTTGAAACAACAAGCGAATAGACACGCAAAAACCGCAAGCGATTAAACTAACACACATGCAACGTAACTTCGACCGCGCTATCCGAGGATGACTGACTGACTGACAACACGTCTAGAATCTAGACACTCTAGACGGTGGCTGTTTGGGTGAGACGGAAATGGAATGCAATTAGCTGAAAGATAAACATGGTCACGGAGTCTCATCTCTAAGAACAAAACAATAGTTCAAATTTATCTCATTACGGTCATGTTAAGCGTAGCTATTTGTAATTAACGATTATGAAAATAGAAGCTATTGAGAAATTAAATACTTAAAAATATATTTTCTTATTTTTTAAGGGTTTTGATAATAAATTATTAATTATTTTGTATGGAACTGGAGAGCCGCAGGTTGCCGACCCCTGACCTAGTCGGATACCTTAATCTATTAGTATGAACAATTACCGGTCATTGTGATAAATCGATTCATCACTTTTACCGATAACTATTCATACTAACTGACTAATCTAAATGACCGAAACAAATATGCAATTTCAATTACACTCTAAAATTTCAACTTAATTGAATACCTTAATCTGTAGTACGAACAATTGCCGATCAGTGTGATAAATCGATTCATCGCTTTTACCGACAACTATCCATACTAACTGACTAATAAAAATGACCGAAACAAATATGCAATTTCAATTACACTCTAAAATTGTATAACTGTTACGAGATTGCCGAGACAGTTTATAATGATCGTGCTTTGACAAAGCACAATAAAACAAAACAGAGCATCATCTTCTGGATTTCTTCAGAATTTCCGATTCCTTTTGCAATAAGAAAAACGAAGAAACACAATTGTTTGGAACCGTAAAAAAGTCGACCCACCTATTCGAGTTGCCTCTGGGGAAACGAAATGTAAACATCTTCCGGTAATCTTCTGCGAACATTTCTATCTATGCTACTATTGACCTTATTTTCGAAAACTAAATTCGGAAGTTCACTTTGATGCTTTTAAACCCTCGAAATAAAACAGCATCGGAAGTATTTTCTCTTAAAAATAAACTAAAAATCTGCCATGGAAGGAACCAGATCGGAGGTTGAATTTTACTTTAAAATAGAATTTTTTAATGAATTATTATATTTCTGTCAAGAATGCGTATTTTCCTTTTATTAAAACCAAGTAGGTATTAATTATTTAAACTTTATGCATATCAATGTTGTCCTACTATTTGTATGGTTACGTGAAGTTTGCATTTTCTATGGTTACGTGAAGTTTGCATTTTTTACGGTTACGCGAAGTTTGCATTTTCTATGGTTACGTGAAGTTTGCATTTTTTACGGTTACGCGAAGTTTGCATTTTCTATGGTTACGGGAAGTTTGCATTTTCTATGCTTTGAAATTTTATAAAGAAATAAATATATTAATCCCTTAACTTTCCGTCGGTTGCATCGAATCTGTGAGAAAACAACCATATTTTTTGCGCCTATGTGAGGGGTTTCACCGAGAAAGTTTTGTGATCTCGAGTAGCTTCCTGGCTTTGGGTGTCGTGGTTTTTCTCTAGTGCTCTTTTGATCTGCGTGAGGGACACGTTAATCTGGTAGATGAGTTTCGAACATTACACCTTACCAAATTAACCTTCGGTCGGTCGCAATACAAATGCTAACACATTCGGACGCAACTCAACTGTGAGATTAAAAGTTAAGTTTTTATTTAGGCTTGAGGAAAAGCTTAGAAAATTGAGCAATTCTGTCATAAAGCAATATTTGCGATTCTAAATAACTTTTTTTGTATTTCCTTGCACTTTCACATTACAAAATGTCCAGGAATTCAGGAGGGAGTTAACGTTTGTTTACCCGTAAGGTTCCTTAGCATTGACAAGCGTTGTCGATGACAGCCTGAAATAAATCGTCATTTTTGAAACAATACATTGGAAATAATTATCAATATCCTTAAATTAGGGGCTGGGACACAGGTATACGTAATGTTGTAGGTATATAAAGATAAATATTGAGAAAAAATTTTTAAATCTAAAATACAAACGTAATCGGGCGCATTCATCTGCCAGATTAACGTACCTCTCACGTACATCAAAAGAGCACTAGAGAAAAAAACCACGATGCCATAGTGGGACGAGTAAGGAACCAGGAAGCTACAAGAAGTCCCACAACTTTCTCGTTAAAACCCGCACATAGTACCGAAAATATGTGTGCTTCACCTCATAGATTGAATGCACCCGACGGACGGTTAAAAAAAATATACGAATAAATTATATTAGTTACATTTACGTTAATGATCTTTTTAGTTGTCTCAGCTATTACGGAGATTGAACATCATTTATATTAGTTGCAGTTTATTACCAATGTACTTTCTTCTTCAAATTCTGGGTAAATTTATTCCTCCCACATTGTTGCTGTATGTAATATTCAAATTGTGCAAAATATTAATTGACGGGAATTAAGGAAATAAATATAATGGATGTATAAGCCAGAATAATGTCAAATAATAATAAAAAGTATTCGTTTGTGGCTGTATGAAAATTGGAGATATATTGAGATTAAAAGAATCTCAGTTTTTCACCAAGAATAAATCAACAAGCAGATTAATCTAAAGAATATAAGACCTCTCTACTAGTATAGCTGTTTTCTGTAGATTCCTCAATTACTTTCTGTTTTGAAGTGTGACCATCAAATATATAACTTTAGAAAAAATAATTTTTTATAACTAAGTTTCTTACAAATAATATAAATTGTGCAAAATATTAATTGACGGGAATTAGGAAATAAATATAATGGATGTATAAGTAAGAATAATGTCAAATAATAATAAAAAAGTATTCATTTGTGGCTGTCTCAAAATCCCAAGAATAAATCAACAAGCAAATTAATCTAAAGAATATAAGACCTGTCAACTAGCATGGCGGTTTTCTGTGGATTTCAATTACTTACAATTTTGCAGCGTGACCATAAAAGATCTAACTTTAGAAAAATAATTTTTTTAACGATCAATCTGTCGAAAACTATTAAAAAGATAGAAAAAATCGGAGAGAGAATTCAAAGGAGTTGAATTTCAAAGGAATCATGTATTCATACTTTGTTCTTTTGTATACATAACTCATTCTTAGTTCTTTCAGTACATTCCATTGTGCATTTTTTAAATAAAAGAATATATTCTTCACCGATCCCGAAACCGATCTTTGATATAAATTTAATTAAGGCTTAACTAACAAATAAAATATGCATCAGAGCACAAGAGAGAATAACAGCTTTTAGCTACGGTAATGAAAAGGAAACTTATTCGCATCTTTATTCTACGGGTTGAAGTATCAAATATAAATACATTCTTTTTCCTGAAAGAGGAGCATCAAGAAGCATTTTAATACCATTTTAGGGTTTCAAATATTTTATCCTGCTCCTTATTTCTAAAATCCCATTCAGTATCTTTCTATTAAACAAGCATCAATAATAGCATATTAGGATAGATTTTCAAAGAAGGAAGAGACGTAGTTACAACCAAGAAAATTAAGTAAGTTTCAAATTATCTATCTATGTTTATCATCACAGAAACTTCTCTGAAAAGTAAACTTTGTTGGAGGAAAAATTTAATTAAAAGCGAATGAATCGAATACATTTCAAATTTTTTATCCAATATTATTTAAAAATATAAACGATTAAATTCACAGGAAAAAACATCTTGTATTTAATCATTTATTATTAATCCATCCTGAATGAGGAAAGAATAAAGGTTTCTACTGAGTTTTTAAATATTTAGGTATGAATTACAGTTTATTAAATAGTGATGGGATTATTCCTCTTCCGGTTGTATTCGTTGATTTCTTTCTTTGGAACTTCGTTTAATTTCAGAAAACCAACTAAAACTAATAAAATTATGACTTTTCTCAGGAAATGCTGCATTTAATACTTTTCTATCAAATTATGGAATTCAATTTTTTGAATTCGCTTAGTTCAAATAAGAATTATTGTTTACACTTTTTGATATAAATATATCATTTTGTACAATTAAATAGGAAAGAAGTTACATAAAAAGAAAATATTTGAAGAACGTGTATTCTTGAAAGCTTATAGTGCGTTCTTCTTTTTATTGAATTTGCATAACGTTTTCAGATCGTTTTTATTCATAAATTTAAGCTTTAAATTTGTTTCGAATTGGGCTTTACATGCGATGCGCTTGAACGAAGTAAGAAGTCAAACGTTTTAGGCATTGATTTTATGTTTCTCGCAAAAAAATTTCGATCTTTTTACTGTTAATAATGTACCCTGTTTATAAAACATTCTTTGCATAGTTTTTATTATGTGTTAACATAAATTAATTCCTATGATTTATATAAGGAATTCTGGGAAATAGCTTTCTGGGATGAACTGGGTAATAATTTTATATAAGGAGAGTTGGAACTCTTAAGTCCGTTAACCCTAACCCTGTTACTTCGATGTACCATTTCTCAGACTCTGTTATAGACTCATGTTTAAAATGTTTTCTACAAGTTAAGTGCATCTTTCTCATTATACTGAAATTATCTTTTTTTTAAATTCAAAAACTTACTTTTTACAAATTTTTTTGTGTCAAAACAAAAAATGTGAAATTGTCGATTTCGATGTACCTTTTCTCAAACTATGTTATAGACACATGTTTGAAACTTTCATACAAGTAAAGTAGACCATTCTCATTATACTAAAATGAGGCTTTTGAAAAAAGAAAAACTTTATTTTTTGCATTTTTCTGGTGTCAAAATAGAGTAAAATTTCACGATGTCTAATTAAATATTTTGTAAATTTCTAAAACATTTAAAATTAGCCAACAGCTCATTTCAGTACAATTAGAAATGTGTACTTTACTTCTATAAAAAATTTCAACATCTATCTATAAACGAATTTTAGAAAAATTTGAATGTACCTTAACCTTTTTATGTTTTGACACAAAAAAAATTTTAAAAAATATTTTTTTTGCATTTTTTTAAAAATAATTTTAATATAATGAGAAAGATGTACTTTACGTGTATAAAAAATTTCAAACATGAATCTACAACAGAATTATAGAAAAGGTGCTTCGAAGTAATAGGATTTAGGTTAAAGGACTTAGGGTTCCAACTCCCCTTAGCATTAGAGCTTTTTAATACGGTAAAACACGCATTGCCAAGTATTTCTCAGTATTTCATATTATATTATTTCAAGGTGCTTAATTTAGCATGAATTATTAAAAACACCTGAAACAAATTCGAATCCCTTGGAAACAAATGCCTCAAAATGCGTTAATTGCCAGTCTTAAATCAAGCGTGTCAGCCAACCGTTCCGTATTTTGCACGCTTCTGAAAACTTTTCTTACTCAGTGTATTTTGAACCCTTTAATCTCAAGGGAATTAACCATAAAATCCCACATGCTGTCTGAGGCCATCCTCTAAAAAGCCCCTTTCTTCATACATCATTGTTCGATTGCCAACGCCTGGTAACCGCTTACAATCCCGGTCATTTCCAGAACTCTATATCACACAGAGTGTCACGTTTGAAAAGTAACCACTCCCAATATAGATTCTAAATCTAACCGAATGCTCTTACTTTCTTTCTCGTTCGTAAAGTAGATGGTGACAGAAAATCTTATTTTTAAAAGATCGGGAAGAATTTCTCTATCTGAACCTTAGCAGAAATGCAGTGCCTATACCAGGGTGAAAATATACCCCACTTAAAAAGTGTTTTCTTCATACACCCATTTGATTAAATCTTCGTACATACCAGATGGATTAATCTGCTACGCTCATCGAAATATTTGTTTTGTAGTATTTCAGAAAATAAGTTTGAGGCATATAGTCTCTACGATAAATATGCAGTGTGATTCAGAGCGTCAATATATACTACAAGAGAATTCAGAATGCTTGTTCAATGATTTGCAAAGAAATCAGATATACAAAACCAAGTAATAATAATAAGGTGACCTGGAGGCGCAAACTCAATATACGATTGCTAGAGGAGGCGCAAACTCAATATACGATTGCTAGAGGCGTTGCTAAGAAAGAGAAGTAACTGGATCTAATGTAGGCTGATTTTCTAGCCTAACCTTCTTAGTGGCGAAACTATAGTGTGGTTCTGAAGAGTCGGTGGCTGATCTTCGACCTCAGACAAACAAGAACATTTTCTGGGAGGGAGAAAGGTATCAAAGGGAAAGCGGGTCGCTTAAAATGGTCAATGCGATTTCTTAACAAATTCGATAGCATTAACCCTTTGACCGGCTGGAACGTAGAAAGTGGCTCTCCGATGACTGTTCTTTAACCGCTCCGAAGCAGAAAGTCGTTCTTCAAATGTTACTCTTAAACAGGCTCCGACGTAGAAAGTTGCTCACTGTTTATTACCCGAAAACCGGCTTCGACGTAGAAATCGCTAGTACTTCCCCCCACTCATAATAAGCGAAGCGTGTCAGCTTCTTCTCAAGATCGTTTTGTGTTTTTCACAGGCAATTAGAATTTGAGTGGTCTTTTTGGGGGGAATAAACTTTTGAATTAGAGGAATAACGTTATTCCTCAGAACCAGAGATATATGAGGATCGCTTGGTGATGGTGAACAAAATCTTTATCATTGAATTAAATATTTGGATGTTTCACTGCAAATTTAATATCGAGCAATAAACTAAAAGAATTGTTAAAATTGGCGTAAATTTTCGTAAAACCAGGGAACTCTCTCATGCCTACAGCGATCAACAACAATTAATTGTTACTGGTTCACATGACAAGGTTTGAATTTTCTAA
>BGPR01003799.1:59181-94503 GCA_013235015.1 Araneus ventricosus | reverse complement strand
AACAATTAATTGTTACTGGTTCACATGACAAGGTTTGAATTTTCTAAAGTTGCTCGATGAAATATGAAAAAAGTACACATAAACTTATAAAACTGCTTTATTAAAATGCAATGAAAACTATTTTTTTCTATTTGCAAGTTTTTAAAAAAAAATGTTTTGTCTAAATAATAAAAGCGCGACAATTATTTATATAAATAAAAGTCATTGTATGTATGTTCCACATCTCCTCCTAAACTACTTGACCTATTTCAACCAAACTTTGGACACTTGTTATTTACAACAAGGTGAAGATTACTGTCAACTTTTTAAATAGCAAAAGTTACTTAAACGTCCAGTTAATTAATAATTAGCTGAAATTTTGCCATTTTCCCGCAGTAACTTCGGAGAAATTTATCCCCCACGAGATATATTTTTATACCACGTTAAAGTTCAAAATTTCTACTTTTTCAATGATACCAATTTGGTTTTTGTGCTAGTTTGCCTTTAGATTTTTTTAATTTTTCAAAATTTAATAAAAAAGATAATTGAATATATGCAGACAATTTTGAAATAAACAAATTTATAGATACTTCGTTGCTAGGGTACGGTGTAACTTCGAACTACTTAACATTTATCTTTTAAGCACAAAATATTAAAAAATAAGCAAGATTTTGTCATTTTTCGACGATATCTTTCCAAAATATGAAGTGACAAAAATATTTGTACACAATTTTAAAGTTAAAGAAATTAGCTTTCCTGTGAAATTAGCTGTCTTTAATTCATTTCTGTTTAATTTATTTCTTTCACTCTTTAATAAATTTGTCAAAATAAATAATTTCGCACAATTTGCAAAAATATTTTTTTATTGTTGAATAACAAGAATGCATACGAAGAACTGTTGCCAGAACACATTAACAGAATTCTAGATGAACACTAAAAGAAAAGTTTTAAAGAAGACAATTCACAGAGTTGATTAAAAAATTTTTTATCGGGAACAACTATTGATTTAGTTCATTTTCATGCTTTTTATTATTAAAAATTTTCTATTCAATTTTTTGTCCCAAAACATTAAAACCTTTCTTATCCCTTACCATTTGTGGAAAAAAGTTGAAGTATTAATAAAACAAATATCAATAACTTATGGAGAAAACTAGCAATGGTCTGTTTTTAAAAATCGTTTGGTTCAATTGGTATTCTCATTTTAATTTTAAAAAGTTTCAGACGATAAAAGAATTTTGTGCATTATATTTTATACAAAAGTAGTTTTCGCCTTAAAATGTTAGATATGATAGTATTTTAATCCCGAGCAAAGATGGGTATATCACCTAGTATCTTAATATAAATACAGTGTACTCCCGATTATCCGGGTTAATCACCGGGAGGGATAGCACGGAAAATAGTAAAGCACGGATAATCCGAAAACTCCTTTTTATTAAAGAAAAAATCAACATTAGTACAAAAATATAAAAATTACTTACATTTGCATGCTGTATAACATCATACTAGGAATTTTCCTTTTAACATTTACTGCTTTAAAAAATCTGTAATGCGTCTTTGCTTCTGCTGTTTGTTCATCTCTTGTCGTATATCGACACATCTTTTACGAACCGCAGTAATGTGACCGTAATCAAATCCTCTTGTCCCATATAATCTAACAAAGTTTCCACATATTGTACAGCAGCAGAATGAGTAATTGTATTTCCCTCATTTAGTACATCTTCTGCATCAGTACTACATGATTCTCCAGTATCAAGTTTTTGAAGGATTTCTAATTTTTGTTTAACATTTAAAACGTTTCGTTTTCATTTCACACCACTCGTTTTTACCAGTGAAAAATTCCACGCTACTAACTGACAATAAACAAGACGCAAAAACTAAAGGAACACGTGCGAAAATGAAAGAGGACGAAGAAGTTGAAGAGTGACGTGTCAGGAGAAGCGTGTTCCTACGAAAATGAGCTAGCAGGAAGTGTATGATTCATTTCTCGGAAAATTAGGAGTTGAACCGGTAGAGATTGCACGTGGAGGAAGCAAGAAAAATCTTTCCTTTAGCTTCCGCCGTCACGGCTCACTGGTTTCATGGAATGAATCTTTCGATCGAACATCAACATCGATTTTACATGCGTGATAAGCGTAAAAATGTTTCTCTTTAAATTTTTTTGCGAGTCCGAAATGAGCACGGATAATCCGCGCACGGATAATAGAGAGTATACTGTATAAGTCATTATGGGTATTTATGCAGATATGTGTGTTTGTATGTTTTTCTTAATCCACAACACCAATTACAACCAAATTTTGCACACTTATTATTTAAAACAAGGGAAACCCCATTGTCAACTGTTCGATGTCCAACAGTTAATTATACAATCAGTTAATTAGAAATTAACCGAAACCGTTTTCCCGCAGTAGCTTCAAAGCAAAGTTTATCACAAAAGATATTTTTTTACCATATTAAACTTCAAAGTTTTACCTTTTCAATGATATTAATTTTATATATGTGTAAGTTTTTCTTCAACCCTCACTATTTTTAATAAATAATTGATTACATTCAGAGGATTTTGAAATAAAGCAAATTTATAGATACTTCGCTGATAGATTAGTTCAAAGTTTCACAGTTGCCTACCTTTAATTCTGTTTATTTTTGTAAATATTTAATATAAGAAGTGAAAGATCACGGTCAACTTTTCAAAGCGCAAAAGTTAATTAAAACTATAATTAATCAAAAATTAAGCAAGATTTTGCGTTTTTTCGCAATATCTTTCGAAAATATTATCTCACAATAACTATCTCGATGCTATATAAAAGTTTTAAAAAACAAGATTCCCAGTATTACAAATTTCATTTCCATTCAATTCGTTGCTCTCATTTCAAAATTAAAAAAAAATTAAATTGTGTTTAAAATTTACAATTTGTAAAAACACTTTTTTATTGTTGAAGAACAAGAATACATGCGAAGAACTATTGCTAGAACACATTAATAGAATTCTGGAAGAACACTAAGGATAAGTTTAAAAGCAGAAGATTCATGATTTATATCAGGAACAACTATTGATCTGGTTTGTTTTAATACTTTTTAAAAGTTAAAAATTAACTATTTAATTAATTGTCCCAAAATATTCGCCAAAGCCTTTCTTATACTTTAATATTAATGAACAAAATTTGAAAATGAATAACTGAAAAAACGTTTTGGACGATAGAAGAATTTTGTGTATTTTAATTTTATATTAAAAAATAGGTTTTGCATTAAAATTATTACAACATAAAAGCACTTGAAGCCAGAGCAACGCTCGGCATTATAGCTAGTTTCTTTATAAAGGTAAATTTAATTGCCGTCCACTCTTCACATATAGAATTTCAATTTTATTATTTAGCTAAAAGTAAATTTGAAAACCTCTTTATAGAATTTTTTAAAATTTTTAGAGTGGATTTTAGTAAAAGCGGTTGTGAGCATATTTTTTTTACTTATATATTTGCTCATTTAAGCTCATTTTGATTAAAGAAATTTACTTTTATAAGATATTTTCTCTGTTAAATATGTTTTTATATTTTTACTGCATTTTATTACAAGCGTTATTTAACGCTTTTCTCATATGTTAATTCAATTCTTTTTTGCCTTTTTCTTCAATCCGAGAGAAAAAAACCTTTTCTTATATATATTTTTCCCCAAATCCACCTTCACGATAAAAGTTATAATCTAGCAGGTAACGCAGTTTTGTATGTACACAAACGATGTAGCTGTTAAAAATAGTAAAAACTAAATATAATTTAATGCATTCTGGAAGAATTTCTAAACATAATACAATTTCTGAAATAATAAATATAACACATACAACATTGCATAGAATTGTTTATTTTTTTACTCAAAATCGTTCACAAAAAATGAATGGTTCTTAAAATTCATCTTCAGAAATAGTTTGCACACATTCTTTGAAAATTGAAATAAATAAATAGAACTATTATATTTATAGCATTTATTTTCGTTCATTACAGAACTCTTGTATATCAAAATATTAGCATGAAAAAACCTACAGAAACTAAAACATTTATAAATAAAGACTTGATTTTTGTGTTCAGAATATAGCAAAACTATGAGTTGAAATTTATAAAAATGAATAAATTCAATATTTAAAATAAAAATGTAACACTGTGCAAAACTTTTAGAGCATTCTACCACTGAAGTATAATGTAAAATTTTGCATGTAGAGCAATGAGATAATATAAAAAACAGCTGGTGTATGGTAGATCTGAAACATGGAGCAGCTCATACACCAACATTGCAAATTTCACATTCAAACCGTGTTTCCCTTCGTACCCTTTGCCATTTGCATTTGTTTTTGAACAGCACCGGCGCATTTTCCGGCAGAGTATTTTTTGTTTTCTGTCGAGGTAACTAAAGACGTAAAATGTCTTCCCGTCAATCTCGCCACGTTTTCGATACTGTTCGGGACTTTACTTGATGGTAAACCTCTTCCTTCTTCACATAATATTTCGACCAATTTCATTCTAAAAGCTACATGTTTTAGATTTCTCCATTTTTCTTATAGAGAACAGAAGCATTCCACACAGCCTGGTCAAGCAAATGTCGAAACATTTTTTGTATTATTTTCTTTGTCTGCTTCTGGTTGAAGGGTAGTAGGATCAGCACTGATCTAACCAATTATCAACTCGTCTGATTGATCTGTTATAATCTACTACCACCTTAGGCTTTTGTTTGGTTGTTGATTTTCTTTATTCAACACTAACTAATTCAGCATTATGAATGGTACTTGGCATTGAAACAAAATTTGCTTATCTCTCCACTGAAGAACCATAATTTTACCCTTTTGAAACGCTTTTATTTCTCCCTTTTTCTATTTCATTGCCTTAAATTCCACAGGCAGCCCCTTTATGTTTCCTCTAACAGTTTCTATCACATCTGCCTTATATCCGAGAAGTATTTCAACCACTTCTGGAGAAGTGTAATATTGCGTGTTGTTAGCGAATATTCATTATTTTTAAGTTCATTGATTAGAGTCAATACACATTTCGTAGATAATCCATAATGTTCGTATTCTTCCATGAAAATCGTTCCTTTATCAGTATGCATTATAGAGTTCCAAATATAACCGGTCTCCGATTCAAGAAAGTGGGAAGAATTTCAAGACGGAATATATTGTTTCTAACCAAGCAAACCTTTGAAAGAAACCAAAGATTCGTCTATTGCCACAGATTGGTTAGGTGTATAAGCGGATTTAAATTTCTGAACCAGCATTTCATGAATATCAATTTTTGTTCTTAACTTTGGATTTGGATGCGTTTTTCTATCAAATTTATCCTAATTCTCAAAATGCCGAAATTTCATTAACAAGCTATATCTTTTCTCACTCATTATTTGTCCAAAAAAGGGAGTGCTTAATATCGGTCTTTTACTTCACTTCCATGCTTCTACAGATTTTGACACTTTTCTTTGAAGTAGAAGTAAACCAAAGAATAAATTTAGTTCTTTGATGTCCGTATTTTTCCAGTTTAACACTCTCACTACGACACCCGCCCCAGCCGGCTTGGTAGGTTCTATACGAGCCAGGCGGATTTTCGGGCGGGCAAGGGTCAAACTAGGGGTTTGGGTAGTAAAGCGAAGTTCCCACAAGGGTTTCCTCGGAGAGCGGAAACGTCTGCTATTCATGGCTGACAGTGATGAATTGATTTCGCCTGCGAGAAGCTTCAAATGTTTTCAGAAAGAATTACACTCTGAACTTTCAAAATAAGATTCTGAAATAATTTTAACCTGTTATATTTTTTACTAAATCTGTGTTTATTTGAATGAAAAAATATTAAAGCTAAGAATACAGTTTAAAAATTTAAATTTCTTAGAAATTCATTTATTAGAGTAAATTTTTTTTCGAATTTCTTGTAATGAAGACAAATATCATTTTGTGCGTTAATAGATTAACAATGATTCCTTTAAAACGGGTTAACTTTTACTCCAGAAAATATAATTAAAATGATTTACTCATGAATATATAATTTTTTGATTCACTGGGCTTGATTGAAAGATTCAAGATTTTAAATATAAACAAACAAAAACAAAACACTCGCAAGCTGTGCTAAATTTTATTAGTGATGTACTTGATTTTTAAAATTTCTTGTAATTTTTCTTCTCGATGACAATACAACAGTTTTTTATATTTTTATAACTTAATTATAAATTAATCGATTAACTGAACTAAATTTCAATTCCTTACAAGATGTGTTTCATAATTGCAAATTCGTGTTAAAAATTATTTCAAGATTACATAATATTTATAATAATGAATTAAAAAAGATAAATCAGTAAGGAATAATTAAAATAGAATGCTTTTTCCTTTATATACAACTAAAGAAAAGTGTACATTTAAAAATTTTTATTAAATTTGTTTTTTCTTAAAACAATGTTGTAAATGGTTCGGTCAATAACGTGTTAAATAAAGACACTAAATTTTATTTTTAAGCGATAAGGAGTCATATTATAAAATCATATATCAGTGATTTAACTTCATTTTTTAGAAAAAGGCAAGGATTCATGTTTTTCTACGTGACATTTGAGGAACCAATAATTAAAACACATTCACTCTAAAAGCTTTCCAAACTAATTTAGATTTGGAAAATTGGAAATTGTCGGAAACATTGTTTAGTAAATTCATTAAATTTTAGCCAATCTCAAAAATTAAAATTCATGAAAAAAATCAAAAACTTGACTGAATTTTTACCGGCCAAATAAACATTTAGAAAAAAAATAAAAATAGCTTCGACTAAAATATTTTACCTCAAACAATTTTAAAATATGGTAAAACCCACCGAATCTAACACAGTAGATTTACTACTTTCTGAGTTTGCTGCTTATATTGTTGATAAGTTACTTTATTTTATATTCTTTTTATTTAATAAAAAATTCTTTTCTTATAAATTAGGTATCAAAAATACTAGTTGAAATTCAATTAACCGCAAAGACTTTAATCTCGAATCAACTATCGTGAGATATAATGAATGGTGTATCAGCTTTGTTAGTTAAATCCATTTACTAAATTCCATCTATGTTATACTCTTATATATAAATCACTTACAGTACTCTCAATTTTCTAGTTTATCTTTTTTCGTACAAACGAAATATAGACGTTCGCAATTCTATTTTATTTCTTACAAACATTTGCGCTTTCCTCAAAAATAAATTCCCTTAAAATTGTTTATATTTCTCCCCTAGTCTAAGAAAGAAGCGTGTGTTTTTCATACAGAAACATATGTCTCTCTATGTGAAAAGAAGTCTGTTAACCTGTTGCATTGTCATTACAAAATGTACCATCATATCAATCACCGAATGTCACTATAATTAGCGTTAAAAATTACCAAGGAAAGGAAACGCTACATCTGGCCTTTACAGTCTATTTCAGAATCATTTATCTAGTAAGGAGTGGTAAAATTACTGGAACATGTATCAGAGAGATTTTGCTATAGAACTGGGAGCCTTGCTTTGTAAAGGAGCCTATTTTCTCTTGTTCAGTGTGGATTGAACAGGACACAACTGAATTCCGAAGGGGATGTTCTAAATATTCCCTTTTTATTCTTAGTCATTTCTGAAGGTTACCAGTTTAGGATGCAACAAGTTAATTTATCCCTCTTAAAAGGGATACCATTTTTGTGAAAAAGAATTGTGAAGAATTATAATCCAAAAGTTTATCAAATAGCTAGTAAAAGGAACATAAATAGCCATGACAAATTTCATTTCCTGACTACGGTGCTCCACATTATTTTATAATTAAATAAATTGTTTGAATATATTGAGCAAAATTACATTAAAAACAAAAATATTATAAACCCCTACTATCGGGGTAGCAATTGAAAAAATCCCATTATGTTCTCCATCGAGGACTGTATCATTCAACTAGCGACCCCAGTCTTTACCCCTGGGTCATGCTCCATTGCGCTTTCGACCACCAACTGTGAGGAGAAAAAGGAAGAAGGCGGACGAGTCCATTTCGCGAATCCATATGTCAACAAAACCTCCGTATACAAAGGTAATAAGATTTTGACGGCCGCTAGGAGTCAGAGGGTTAATGCTCTTGGTGATGGTGTCAGATCAGACTTGTTGAAAAAATCTTCCATATATCTGTTTCTTCCATGATGAAAATCATAATTTATCAAAAAATATGCTGAAAAACATCATCGGATCATCTGTGTTTCCAAGCAAAATTTTTATCGAAGTACTGATTCCAGGAGTTGAAGTAAATTGAAAATTTAGAGGAGCAGGTGTAGATGCTTGCATGTCAATAGGACACCAATTACGAGCTGCATTTAAAGTATCATCGTCAGATTCCCTTTCCGATGAAGAATAATCATCTTCAGAAGCTGAAATTAATTCCTCGCAGTCAGAATAGTCCAAACTGGAATCCATTGCAGGTTCCATAACCTTCTGACAAATATAATGTTAAAAAAAATTTTGTCGGAGCAACTCAACTGTAGATTTCACTAGTATATTAGATGAACCAGAAAATGCTTTTTCACATTTTACTAAAGCAATCAACACTTGTTCAAATAGGAAAATATTAATAAGGTCTACCCGAGTTCCCTGCGAAATGCTCTTCCCTCGAGTTGCTAGACCTTCCAAAAAGAAAATTTGACAAAAAAACTGAAGTGCGTTTGGAATAAAATTTCTGAGAATAAGAATTAAGAAAGCTGCTCATACAAGTTCAACTACCTTAGAGAATGACTTCTCACAGAATGAAGGTCCCTTGTTCTCTGTATGTAAAAATGTGTATTTTTATGACAAGAAACAACATTGGGTTCTGAAATAGCCTCTACTGATTGCCCACTCTTCCAGCCATGTGGTAAAGATGTGAACTATTAATAGAAAAATGCATTCATTTGTGAAATGTTGTCTGAGCTCAAAGTGTGACGGAATGTTGCAAACTTGCATAAGAGGCAAGTATAAATGGACCCATATAATATTGCTCATGTTTCCTCTCTCCACTATTGTTGTTCCCTCTATTGTTAAGGTGTTTGCTTTGTTTGTAGAGTATCTTGATGCCTTTGTTGGAACTACATATAACACAGCAAATATCACTGTTGAGAAACGATTCGCATCGATTGACTGTGTGTGAAAAAGGGAATTATTCTTAATTCTTTTCAACCTGCTGTCAAAATGGGAGATATATAGCTAAAACCATTGAAACGGATAAATGACATCAGTTCTAAGAAACACGACACATAACCGCCTCAAAAGAAAAGGAAATTCGAACATTTTGGCTCTGAGCACGCGTTGGTTAATCAATGAAACAAGTTGTATAATTTGAAATAAGAAACAAACTTCCTTTCTTATGTCTTTTAGTTTCCCAATTTAGGAAAAAAAGAGTAAGCAGAAAAAATGTTTATTAAGCTTTAACTGGATGCCCAGTCTTATTTTTGTGAAATTGATTGAAAAGGAATGAATTTTTTTTCTTTGAGAAAGAAAAATTTATTTGCGTATAAATCAATGAGAAAAGAAAATTGCAATTTCCACCAAAATTAACTGTCTTTATTGGGTATTAGAAAACTACTTTGGAGAATTGAATCTCCAAAAAGTGAGAGGTTGCCTATGAAAATAAGTTCTTAAAGTGATTTCTTAGAAGCAAAACCATCACTCCTGAAAGGGATAAACAAAAAAAATATGTGGAACAGAAAATTTTGATTAAAAAAACATTTAAATGCTCCCGAATAAACGTTCTATTTTTTCAAAAATGCACGTATTTTGCTCAACAAGCAAAATCATTTATGAACGTTGTAAACGATTTGAAGCTTTTTGTAATTTGAAGCCATATTTGCCGACCTCGTTACTCGAAACAAATACACTATTCAAATTGTCAAAATTCAAAATCTTAGAATTCCAAACGAATTTTTATTCAAAGTCGAAGAAATCGACCAATGGAACAGTAAATAGCACTTACCTGACCAATAAAATCGAAGCGCTGAAGCGCGGAACAAAAATATAACTATTCCTGCGCAACCAAACCGAATGTTCTGATGTCGCCAATCCGTCTTCCAGTTGGCGGCAAGGAATTGACGAGCCAAAGTGGAGAGAAATGGCTGGGTACCATAAACTTTAGGTTAACCAAAAATTTGAACCCCCACCATTACCTGCCCTTTTTAAATGGATGGTCCATCTACGAATTCGACTGAAATTGCCATCACCCTTACAGCACTTACTTGGCCAATTCAAACCCAATCAAAATTATTCTAATTTTCACTTTCAAAGGATAACACGGTCAAAGCGTTGTGTATAAACTTTTAAACAAGGGTAGGTTTTTGGGTCACTGGATATTGATAGGAAAACCAGTGTAGAATTTTCTCCAAGCCCTGTCATGTCTAGTCTAAGTCGTATTAAATGTTTTTCCTATAAATAATCTACCCAAATTATTATAGGACTTAAAAGGGTGGCAAGAGACTTTAGTGGGCACCCTGTATAACTACTGAATGGTTGCAGCTCTCTTCATAAGAGTGGTGTCTAGGCATAGTAAAGTGACTATGCGCTACTGGACGAACCACTTACAGCGCCACCTGGTGGAAAACGGTGTATTTAGAATTATTATCTCTAAAACTGTACGAGATAGTGGAAAAAGTGAAATAAGAAGTTGTAGAGCATCATCGATTTAGTACAAAAGACACCTTATGGTCATGAATGCTAAAAACATTACGCTTAAAATGCACATTTGTTTGCGGATTCCGAAACTGTGACGTCACGAAACTTGAACGAAAGGAGAAAAGATTATCTTTCGGACGAAAAAAAGCCCCCCCCCAACGTGGCAAGGGTCCAGATGTGCACCAGATGCTTATTCGTAGCTGACGGATAGAAGTTTGAACATCGAAAATAAAGGTATCTTGCGATAACTAGTTTTTTTCCTTTCTAAGAATGTTTTGTCGCCCGTCAGTGTAGGAAATCGCGAAAAATACGTGTTTCAGGCTTTCTGTTCCAAGCACTTACGTCCACAAGGTCTCTTTGTACTAAATCCATGATGCTGTACAATTTTGCAATTCACTTTTTCTCTCTACCTCGTACCGTTTTAGAGGTAATTACCCTAACTCCACCTTTTTCCACCAGGTGGCGCTGTAAGTGGTTTCATCCAATAACGCTTAGTCACTTTGCCATACCTAGACACCACTCTTGTGAAGATAGCTGCAGCCGTTCGGTAGTTAAAAGGGTGGCAAGTCCCAGACACAGGCTTGATGTAAATATTTTTTTTTACAGTCTTGGCATTGTAACATTGGAAATATGGCCATTACCGCTAATTTTGTCACTCGGATATAAGCAATTATTGGCTTTAAGATATCTTCTTATACGAAGCCGTTTATTAACATCAATTATTAACGAAATGCTAGTCAACAAATTAGTTTAAAAAATTTGTCTCGTTAACCATCTCGTTCCTTTTTAGAGATAACGCTAACCCCACCGTTTTCCACCAGGTGGCACTGTAAGTGGTTTCACCCAATAGCGCATAGTCACTCTACCATACCTAGACACCACTCTTGTGAAGATAGCTGCAGCCATTCGGTAGTTAAAAGGATGGTATGGGACTTCAGTGGGCACTCTGTATACTTAAATAATTTGTATGGAAGTCGGGCTTAACAGTTATTTTGAATCGTCCTGCATATCAGTCCGCCTCAGATTGTTGATGGCGACCTTAAGTTGGGTCTTGTAGAAAATTGAGGTCAGGAGATCTAACCCAGGCCCTTCATCCACATTTGTCAACTGCTGCAAGGGAAAATATATAAAAAATAACTTAAAATTTTATAAATAACTAACTAAAAGGATCAATGATTGTAATTAACAATTTGAAAGACTGGGCAAAATTTTCCTGACAAAAGATGGGAAATAAATGTTTACAGCACTAACTGAGTTTGGGAGAAGAACAATTAAAGAAAAAAATCTTGATACAATATTCCAAGTTGTCTTAAAATTCTAGATACTTTTACGAGCGTTTACAATTTAGAGAAGACATAATGAAACGTAGAGATTAAAAAAAATACAAAAAAATTTAATATTACAAAGCTTTATTTCCGATTTCGGTTTACAGAGATTTAAGCATGTTTTCAAAATCACAGTATTAAAGATTAAACAATACGCATATAATTTGAAACGAATATTTTATACAGATAGTAAAATATTAGCATAACATTCACTTTTCGTGTTTCACTTAATAGAAGGAATACTTAACTAATTTGTTAAAGTAAAACATTCACCTGAAGATATAGCAAGGTAAACACTTAGAGAAATTCAATCGACAACACATTTAACAAACAGCATTAGTATAGGAATTTCAAAAGCGAGAAATTTAACGATTTCTGTTTGTCACACTTTTAAAAGGAAGACACTATGGCATTGAAAAATTATTTAGCAAACTTTTTGGAAAGCAAATGAACTATGATTTTAATGTATTTAGAAGAAGTTGATCATTCAGAATTCAAGCATATTTAACTTGCATACAACTTAAATTTGCGCAAGTAATCAGAACATTCTGAATTACCGAGTTCGATTATGCGAATGTACCCAGAATTAATTGTATGTCTATGGAAACGCAATCTTAAAGAGTCCGGACCATAGCCTATTATAACAGTATTAAAGAATAAATTTAATAAAAAAAACACTTTAGTGTTCTAAAAGGTAGAAATTTTTCAATTTCAATTATTTTCTACTTTTTAGCATTTAATTTATAACTCATTACTATAAACATTATGGGCTCTTGAAAACTTTATTCACAAATTTACAACAATATGCCGCCTAAGGTACAGAATCAAAATTTTATTAAATCAATTGATTATTTGATAATAAGGTTCTGAAAATATTTAAACAATATTATAAATACTTAAACAGCATTGCGTGCAAGTATAGCAGAAAATATTAACATTAAGTGAACAATTTAAATATTTAAACAATATTGAATAGTAAACAATATATACTCAGAATATATTTAAATAGTAAACAATATGTAAACAGTAATAATAGACGCTTTTAAGGAGGAGAATAATCATAGAAATCTGATTGCATCAATATATTCATTTTAATTGTGAAATGTAGTTACGAAATTTCGCAAGTAAATGTGTCTACAATAGATTATATGTCTATGGAAACACAATCAGGAAAACAGTCGTACCTATTATAAGAGTATTAACGAATAAATTTAATAAAAGCACTTATTGTGCTAAAAAGTAGAATTTTTAAATTTTAATTATTTTCTACTTTTTAGCCTTCAATTTATAATTACAAACATTATTTGGACTCTTGAAAACTTTATTCGCAAATTTACTACCATGTGACGCCACAGGTATGAAATCAAAATTTAATTATCAATTGATTAAATTAAGTTCTGAAAATATCTACAGAATATTACAAATACTTACAGTATTATGTAAAAATATAACAGAAAAATTAGCATTTTATTGAGCAGTTTAAATATTTAAATAGTAATATTAAATAGTAAAAAAATATATAAACAAATTATTTAAACAACAATGATTATACAGTAAACAGAAAATCTTTAAACAGGAAATATTTAACCTTTTCAGGGGAATAATTAATATTTTTTTCGGAAAACAATGCTAATCACCGTATAAAATCATTAGAAAAAATAGAATTGGTGCTGCCATATTTCGTCTTCATTAGATACTAAAAGCCCATTCTTTCTAATAAATTGTCAAAAGACTACCGTCTGGATAAGAAATAATCTCATAAAAAGATGGTTCCGAAAAGAAACCACCGCCCTTGAAAACTAATACACTAAGAAATGAGGGAAAAACCTATTACAATCTTCCATCTTTAGAAACATGAAACAAGTTAAATGAAAGTGTTTAGAAGGCTACTCAAAATTAATCAGTGTGTGTTATTGCCATTCATCGCAGCCATTCGACACTTTTCTGAAAAAGAACGATATTTTATTTGTAAAACCCTACCATCTGTAATTTTTTTACACTTATTTATTATAAGAAAGAGTCGCGTTCTCCACTTTAAGCATATCGATTACCATGGTGATCAGGCATGGTAATCAAATAATGCTTCCTAAAATACAAGTATCCCGATTGGTTGACCGGTCAAACCAATAAGGTTCCTTTACTAAAAATTTATAGGAAAAGACTGACAAATTCCAATTAATACATTTTATTTAAAGTTTTTAAAATTTCGTAGAAATGAAAAATTATATGAAGAAAATTAAAGCTAGAATACTTCTGATTCAGAATTTAAAACTCAGCTATCGGTAAATGAATACTATAAAGGCAAGATTTGTCGATGGATGCAATAAATGAGCAAAATTTTTACTTATTAAAAGACTGAAAAATTGCTGAAACTATATATTCATTCTGAATTATGACAGGATATTATTAGTATATCTTTAAACTTAAATTAAGAATCATTATTCATTACTGGGTATTCTAAAACAGCTTTAGATGTGAGAGTGTGAAATAAAAACAGTGAAAAGCATTAAACAAAAAATATAAAATAATCACAAAAGCATTATTAAAGGCTCACAAAATTTAAAAAGATTGTTAATTAAAATTTAAAAATTAGAACACAGCTAAGTAATACCCAAGAACATTATCACCAGCATGTTGATCATGCATGTTACCATACAATAGTGTAAGGGTTGGAGTATTTGGATTTTCTGGCGCAAAATCCTGAAAAAGAATATGCTGCACTGAAACTATGGTTAAAACTGATTCAGCAGAAAATTATCAAATGGTGGAAAGAGAAACTGACAAAATTCAAAGAATGGAACAAGATTTAAAAGAGCAAGAGGATAAGCTAAAACTTAAATTCATGAACAATGCAAACATGTTAACATTTTTAATGTACAAGAAAATATTAGGATGAGTTTCACACAATCAAAATGTCCAAACTGAAGTGTTTCAAACGAAACTAAGTAAAAGCCATGAACTCTATTGAAATGTAACGAACTGTTAAAATACAACTACAGTGGCTGCAAACTGGAAGGGATTCACCAAAGACTAACTATTTGTGTGTCAAGCGAGAGTGACCAATACGTAGTTGGGTTGAATTTCATGATATCTGTTTAGTGGTGAGGTGCACAACAACATTATATACAACATCAATATATTAGATGGAGCTTGCTTGTCTCCATGTTCCATTGATCTTGCCATTGTCAAAACACCAGTGACAGTTCTCATATATGTAATAAAGACGTTGAGGCAAGAATACACGGGTGGACCAACAGCATAAGGAATCAATACTATGATGATGGTTGATTAGCAACCCTAATTAAAGCCATGACAGGAATGAAATCCTGATTGCTTACTGGTACAACATAATATCCCGCAAATAAACAGAGGTAAAGATGTCTACTGGAGCATCATCTGTACCACCCATAAAAGATAATGTTAGAACAGAATCATAAAATTGGATGAACTCTTTAATCCAGAGGCGACTTTTTTTCTATTCCTTTGAAAACAGGTTCTTTTTAGGAGGATACATGAATTGGACTCTCCCAACCTGGGTGGTAATTTACCCCACTACCCCCAGCTATACTCCGCTCAGGCGCACGGAAAAGAGTTGTGGTTGGCGAGGATAATCTACACTAATTGGCGCGGGCATCTTACAGCGCTTTTCTCTGAAGCGATCTCAGAAACTCATCTTCCCTCAAAAGAAGCCTATCGCCTCAGACCACCTTTCGGAACTGCTAAGGGGACATTTTTAGACCACCTCGCTTGGTGTGAGAGGGCTAATAATAAGCAACGGTTCGTTCCATGCGAACCAAAATATGACAATTGTTTTTAATTTCAGCAACATTTTTTTTGCAATTATTTGAAATAAATGTTTTCCCACAGGATTACAGTAAGATGTTGTCAGTGTGGTTTTCTGACGCAAAGTGGTATCCAATTTTTCGCAGGACTCGAATATGAATACCAAATTTTATTCTACCCAAAACTTTTCATCCTAAAATGAACTTTTAATATGATCAAACCTATGGCTGAACCACTGAATGATGAAAATAAAATTATCAAAAATTTGGGATTTTCGAAAATCAATAGTTCAGTGCAGAATTTCATCATTCTTGTACGCAAGTCAACAGTAAATACCATAGATGTATGCACTGTAATACACCACCTTTTTAAGCAATTATGCAGATTATATATATTGGAACTATTTTTCTACAAGAATCCCACAATGTTCATGAACTGAAGCTACAGAAATGAACGAAAGATTATACTTTCGGTTTCTTTTTACAAGCAATAAATGTTTGTGAAAACCATTTTGTTTACCAAAATTTCTGTAGAAATTGAAATGTTCCAGATGGAATGAAATTTAATTTCAAGCTGTAAAAATTTCGGTATAAGCTTTTAGAACTATATATTGGCAATAAACTATTTAAAATAAAGCAAATTCCAATGAAAAACGGAGCTTTTTCAGTACTGCTATCATTTGCGAATCAAGTTGTTTGGTCGTATTCATGTGATCGGAGAGTAAAGAGGCATGTCTTGAAGCAAACTCAACTTTGTGGACGCACTACAACGGAACCAAATGACAGCTTTAAAAACCACGTCTGAAAAAGACTACTCTAGTTTAAAAGAATTTGATAACTGGATTGTAAAATTACAGATGTAATTTGGATCACAGAGTCCGATTTGGTTTGTTTTTTCAGGATTTATGTCAAAAGAGCCTATTTGTAGGCCAAGTAGAAAGTCTGAAACATAACGCTGAAATATCTTACCACACATATAAAATATCGTTAATAACTAGAAGACAAAAGGCGGAGCAAAGAAAACAAGATAATGCCTCTCAGATCACATCCAGTAATTATATTCCTTTAGGTGATGATTCAATCCATACTGCTATTATTTAGAATACGAAAGCCGACATCTTGGCTATCCTGTTATTTAACTGATCCCAGTAAAAAAAAATAAAATGGGATTGCCTGTACATCTTTAATATAGTTAAATTATCTGAGATATAATAATAATACACACATAATTAACTATTTACAACAAAGAAATTATGACAGCCTTCATGTTCCACTATTTCTGTTGACCTTATGGGCGATCTGCCGTGATCATTCAGTTTCGACACTCCTACACCTTTTTTCCTTACGCTAGATGACGGAGAATTTTTTTCTGGTCAGTTGTTGGCGAATGCCAGAAGGCCTACATTTCATTAGCAGTAAATCAGTCAGGTCCAACAGCCTTTATTGAGACAAGAGACATTTGTTGCAAGGCTACCAAATTTTTTATCCACTTTAACCATCTATGTCTGAATTCTTGGACAGAAAAGCCAGCTTCGTCTACACTGCGCCACACTCATGGGACTAAAACTTTCCTACAGCTTATTAGGCATCCTATAACTATTTAACCATCTGCGACTAAGTAAAATCTGTAAACTCGGATATATCAGGCAGAATTACGTTAACGCTGCTCCATACACAGATATATGAACCTAAAGTGTTCCCTGATGGTTGGATGGATATACAGAAGGAAAAGCATACAATGGAAGGCACGACTGACCTAACATCTGACATCGCTGTCGTAGTCACCCCGACGACTGGCAAATTAAAAACATTGGACAAGTACTGATGAGTGTATAGAGGCCCTAAGGGCGAGGCAGAAATTACTTAAAGACCTGGATGAAAACTATGACAATCGCATTTTAAAGATAGCAGGAATTTTTCTGAAAACAATGTTTCAGGATCGAGCAAGAAGAACGAGTTTAATGCACACGTCCATATGCGGTTGTTTCCGCTAAAACTAGTGTTTGCATTCTAGATGAAACTTCTGTGTAATGACTTTAAGAGAAAATTTTGAAGTCATTATACATATTTTAGATATAAATAATACGTATTTTGATATCAGATGATGATCACAATGTATGCAAATGTCAACAGCAACAACAAAAAATACTCGGAAATATTTATGTAATACCTCACTGTTTCATCAAGGTTTTGTGATACATTAATGGAGAAAAAATATTCGCATTACAAATTTAGGAATAATTTGAAAATAGACGATGTTATTCAATAGTCTTTCAAATTGGGACAGCAAACATTTTAAGCAATTCAAAAACAATTTAAATTGTCATTAAAATATTGCTGATCTTAAGATGCATCACATTTCCACTATGCAGGTAGGTTATGTGTCGTGAAGCTTCTTGACATCAAAACTTTTTAAAGTAACTTTAAAGTAGTTTTTTTAACAATTAAAAAATAATATAAGTTCCAAAAATTTGCAATAACTGTAAAGTTGATTTTTGTCCATCTGTGAGGGCAGAAAATTCAAAGGAGAGCTTGAGGATGGTTCAAGTTAGAATCCTCTCAGCTATGCTCAAAAGGTCTACCTCTGTTCATCCTAATATCGAGCTTTTAATAGAGTAAGATCTGAAAAAAATTGGAAAGCTGTCATTAATATACATCTGTAAGAGGAAAGCCGAAAATAAGAACAGCATTGATAATACAACTTTAATAATCTATTCTGTTGTAAGTAGCTCGCAAATCCTTTAATCCAAAAGAATTGCATATACAGCGTTACCATTAAATAAGGACCACAACGTCTTAACTTGAGAAAGACGGCAGCTATAGTCATGAAAGTAGTGTCTAGGTATAGTAAAATAACGCCACCTAGTGTAAAACTTCGAAGTTAGCGTTCTCATCTCGTGAACGGTACAAAATAGCAGAAAAATGTCAATCACAAGGTTGTAGGGTGTTGTATCGTAGAGCGCATCGATTTATTGCAAAAGGACATTTTATGCATATTAATATGAAGTACGGAACGCTTAAAATTCACATTTGTTTGTTCGCCGTTTCCGAAATTGTGACGTCACAAAACGGGTTAAAAAAGAAAAAAAATCGTTATCATCAGATAACTTAATTTTCGGTGTTTAAAGGGCTCTGTTATCTACAATACAGATTGTAGTCCTTGTTTAAATTTCACTTCGCTTACGTTTTAACATATATGGTAAACTTGCACAAGCAACAGTAATACGTCATCGAAAATCTGCAATGTTTGTGAAAAGGTCCATAAACCTGCTGTTTGAGTTATTCCCACGGAAAAAAATATAATGGGGTCATTTTTTCTCCGAAAAATAAGATTTCTCCATGTCTAGTGACGTCACAATTTCGGAAAATGCGAACAAACAAATGTGCACAAAGTGTCTTTTTGTACTAAATCGATAACTCTCTACAACTTTGCAATTGACATTTTCCCTCTATTTTGTACTGTTTTCAAGATAGTAACTCCGGAGTTTGTCACCAGATGGCGCTTTAACACATTCGCTGCTATTATTCACGCCTGAGATGCAAACCATTTATCTAAATAGATGACTCCTTCTCTGCCATCTAACTACAGTAGAGAAAGGGTCATCTAATTAGACAATAGGTTCTCGACACGCCAGCTCGCCGATGGCAGTGAATGTGTTAAGTGGATTCATCGTGTACCGTTTTACTATACCTTGACACTACTTTCATGTCTAACTGCCTTCCTTCTAAAGTTAAGAGGAGTGGCACTTATTAAAGTGGGAGCCTTGTATATGTAATTACCTGCTCTGATGTAGCATGAATTAAGCTCCCAAATATTGGCAAGTTTAAAAATTACTATTCCTAAAATCTTGATAGTTTTAGATTCAAAATCATAACTCTATTATACATTGATGTTCTTAGTGAACTTAAAATATTAAATTTTCTTCAAGGTTTTAAGGAATTTCAAATGGATTAAATTCAATTAAGATATTACAAAATAATTGACATTATTTAATCAAAAAAGCGACCGAAAAATCGGCAATCGATTAAATTTTCAAAGATTAAATTTGGATCCCTCAAATTTTTGCTATAGACTTGTACAAACTTTTTGAAAAGACAATGCATAAAATGATTTGCCTTTAGTATCAATTGCAGTTAAGAAGCTGAGACTTCTGCCAGGCTCAGTTATTAAGTTATGCTTATCAAAGACTTTACCCAATCCAGGTAATAAATCTTCCTATATATAGATACGACAGACGACATTTTATGCATTTTCCAATGTATTTTGTTGCAAAGTATAACTAAATGATTATTTCCTGAATGAATCAGCTAGAATTTAAACATCATTCGCATTAAAAATTTGAAAGCAACTAGTTGGTTTCTCACTTTAAAGAACTCCATGAACATAGGAATTTTTAAATTACTTGATGCTAAAAATTCCCAGAGAATACATCCATATTCTTTAGAAAATAAAATTATTCGCAGTGAAATGTTTTATAAGAAATGTAAACCGATTTTTCTAAACAACATTTAAAGATTTCTTAAGAACTTCCAGGAAATCTTTCGATAAATCTGTAAACAGTAGTTCCTTATGAAAGAAATGAAAGGTAACTGGTGAATACAAAATGAAAACGATTCGACTTAATATCAAATAGCATGCGACATCATTTCCAAAAGAAATGCTGATGGAATTATTATAATTATACAACTTACCGGAGTTTTTAACTTGCTAGAAATAGAATACCATCCAGAACTGCTTCCTCTATGCTGTACTTCATATGGATTCACATTCTTGACTTCATCCTTGATCCTTCCTTCAGGCTGAACATGAACAGTAAAATGCTTCTCTGCCGTACTAGTCTATTGCCGGTAACTGTAGATGGATTCTCATACTTGATCCTTCCTTCGGGATGAACTCTAGTTTGTTTAGTTATATTAACATCGCGTTTTGAAGCCCGTACTACTCTAATTGTCGGTAACTGTAGATGAATTCTCATCCTTGACGCTTCCTTCAGGATGAACAAAAGTTTGTTTAGTTATATTAACATCTCGTTTTAAAGCAACATGCAGACTATTTTGGGATGGACCTCGTAATTTCGAATCTCAGACAAATGAAGACAACTGAGACGCATCTCCCTCTCCAAACTTCAGCAACACACCAGCAGGAAGACGTTTGACCCTCTACGTATCATTTAAAGTACAACAACTCACATACATGGCGAATTTTCTGTGGAATCTGGTTTCAAACCTGAAATCTTCCGGCTCTCATGCCGAGACCTTACAAATAAGTCACCGCGGTCCAAGGCTGAGGAAGAAGTTATGGCATCATCTACAGGAAGAGATTTCCCTCCGTCATACTGCTCTGTTGTCTAACTTTAGATGAATTTACTTCAAATGAATTTTTTCACATATCATGCCTTAAATGAAGAAAACCAGAGGATCAAGAACCTTCATTTTTGCCTTATTTGAAGTGTTTGGAGAAACTTTCTGGAAGCTATGGCAGAAACTAGAATCTGTTGTAGTCCGTAGATCTTCAGTCTCAATTTATCAATACCATTGTGAAATTCTAAAAGAAAGACATTTTTTGTAAGCAATTCTGAAATGAATAAGATTAAATTTTATCTTCAAAATAGAATAGAATGCGAACGGGCGATTTTCTGGCAGTTGCAGGAAAAGTACGCAAACTCTACTTACGCTATTACTAATCAATGTTTCCGAAAATTAATGCAACGCTAATCTCTAAAAAAATTTCCAGAGTTTCATGCTTAACTCAAATAATTCGGTTGCAATTCGTCGCAAATTATTCTGGATAAAAAATGTGCCCTCGTCTGTATTAATCCAACGCAAATTGGAATTAAAAACTTTGATAAACTATTTAATTTCCTTATTAACGTATCCTTTTATTCCTTAATTATGATAAATCCCCTTTGTTTCCCACATCGCATTTTTCTACGTTGAGCTAAAATTAGTACACTGGTGTACAAAAATTACGGAGCGTTTTCTGAAATGCGAGAAATTGCAATTTATACGAAAATATGGCTCGGAATTATTTGTTACACGATTCTCTACAAACAATCGAGTATCATGCACATTTTGCACTGGAGATTTATTCTCGAGGGCATTTAGAGGCCCAACCAAAAATTTATGAAGACGAAGAGGGATTTCGACTCGCCCTGTTTCAAAGGAAGCTGATAATGATTTGAAACTTCCATAAATTGTTTTGTTTGCTATGCACATTGCTTACTTGCATTTTCGTCAAAATAGGATGGATATTCAGGAAGATATAAAGGTTCCTTTAAAATATCAAATTTTTTCGCAAGTATTTTGCTTATAACATGCAGAGTTGAGATAGGTGGTGTTCATTGTTAAGCGACGAATTCTTACACTAGTCTCTTTTTCCATCACCCAGTTCAAATTAGCTGTCTTGTATATTTCCTCAGCTGTCTGACAGTTACTTAAAAAAATTAGAAATTTAATTGCTTGCAGTTTTACAATTTGTTTGAGTACTGGAATTCTGCTAAGCGTAGCGTTTAACAATTGAACCGGTTAGCCCATTTCGAATCCCATGGAATTTTCGCAATTTGTAACGTATAAACTAAATCGAAGCCATTCACAAACGATATAATTTGATATAAAAATTACAAGAAGTCCATAAAGATGTCAGTTGTCCATTAGGCGCTAAATTGAATTGAAATTGCAATACATTCCCAAAATAGAATTCGTAATCTAATTAGACGGTTGAGAAAAACGACTTAAGGGATTAAAACTTGTTATTCTTTTACACTTGTTGATTAATTCGATTCGCGTCCGTTTTGAAGCCACTTGGGCTCTATTTTGTGAAGGTCGGCATATTTTTGGAAGGTGGTCAGACAGCGAGGATTCACGACAACAGATTTAACTGCATCATGCACTCATATACGACATATCGTCCATGAAATCTTGGTGAAATCCCTAAAACGATAGTTTAACCCTAGTCTTGTACGATTTGCATCTCTAGATAATATTTCCAATACCAGAGACATGTTTTTTTTCCTTCTGTCAAGTTCCTTCATTCAGGAAAAATTTACAAAATCTAAAACGAAGATCGTTGAATTGGTCACAACATGATCGGTATTTAATTGAATAACTTAAAACAAAACTACTCTCATTTCTTGATTAGCATTGCAAGTCTGGACATTCGCGAGCGTTCCACGCCAAATCTGGTTGTCAATGTGAGACACCGTTCAGAACTGGAGAGGTGTGGACCAGAAGGATGAAAATCCAAACGGTTCGAACATTCATCGCTCCATGCGGGCAGCCGCCGGGCCATAAAAGCGGTGGTAGGGGGTGCATGGAGGCTTGGGGGCGTTGTTCACCAAGAAAATTAGAGAATGCTGGGGTCGGGTGGGTTGGTTAGCTTCGGTTTCATGGCCATGCATGTTGTGGTCAGAGACAAATTATAAAAAGTGAAAGATCATAAAAATAAAACACGAAGATAAGAGTGAGTACAGGTAATCGGAATGACTAGCACTACATGGATTCGCATGGAATGGAGCGATCGTGAATGGCCTGCCTAAGTGTGCGAGATAAAAAAAATGGAATGGCCTAGAGTAGAGTGTTCGTCAATGACCAGCTTAAAAAAAGGCCCTCCTATAATCCATCTAGGAGTTTTAGCTGTTAACGCAATGCAAAATAGCTACATTAATGCGCAAAATGATGAAAATTCACTCAAGCGTGCAAGACATATTCTGTCGTCGCTGTAAAAGAGGGTTTTTGTAAAAATAAATTGTCGTATAATGTTAAAGGAGCTAGAAATATAGTCAATTCTTAGATTATGCTGCAGTAATTGTACAATTACAGAATTTTTCTGTGTAATGAAAGTTAAATTTTCGGCAGAGATACTTACTTCAATCGAATATAGCTTCGTCATTCTAGTTTCAAGCCCAGTCGAGCATAAATTCGACAATTTGAATGCTTTCTGTTAGCATATTACTGGCGGCTCGAGGAAAATCATCCGGCTCCTTCCTCAGTTATTTTGGACTAGCCCAAGTAAGACCCACATAATCTGGCAATGCCCACAGAACTAAAACGTTGCTATTGAATATTCGACGATTCTTCTCCCTTACTTATTCAGAATTAAATAAGATGATATTCTAATGCATTCTAAAAAATTCGCAAGGCTCAAGATAAAAATAAATTTGTAATCTTTAAGTTATCTCGTAAATAACGAAATAAAATTTTGTCCAAATCATCCCATAAAATCATACGTACTGAAAAACCCAGCTGATAACAAAAAAGTTGGATATTTCACAAACCGTCCTCGTAAACCAAATCGATTCCAATGCTTTTCCAAAATGCATTTTAGCTTATTCAAGAGCAATTTTTAATAATTTCAAATTTTGATCCTATACTCAGCTAACTGATGAATTCATGAAATACAAATTGTTTCAGTTTAGACAGGAACAAATTTATGAAAGAATATTTTCAACACAACTCTAATGTTCCATATGAGGCATTTACGGTTCCAAGTGCTACCAACTAGCTCTGTATTAGTTGAAATCTTTAGTTCAATAGATTCAAACGTAATCGAAATTGACCACATGCACATTCAGTACATAACAGTGAAACTTTCACCTACAAGATGGCGTGTGACAAATTTTAGGTTATATCGAAAAACTAAGATGATTATATCCTACTGGGTTCAACTCTTGAGACAATTTTGTAAAATTATTTGTATTTCAATCCATAAGTAAAAATTTACATTCACCTTAACGCAAAAAAAACCTTTGAAATGCGTCAAAGCAGATATTCTAGTGGACACGAGATATTGCCCCATCCTACACGTGGGAGGTTAAAAAATTAAACACTAAGACTAGGAGAAATCGATAGTTTTTTGCTTTAAAATTCAGAAAACTTTTATAATTACGAAATAAAAAATGTTCAGTTATGAGCCGACAAGCTTTAGAAAATTCATATGAAATATCTTTCGTGAAATAAATAACTAAACGGACTTATTTGTGTACAACTGTATCCGGCTGACAAAAAACAAAATTGGGAAATATAGGGAATTAGGATTCCAAAATATTGCCATGCCTCTTGTTATCGCCAATCCTCACATAAGGGCATGGGCATGACCTTTAAAACTATCAGTCTTACGTAACTAGACAGTTATTTTTGGGTCTTATTTGCTTTAAATCCTCTTGGAATTCGTCAGAAAAACAATATTAAAAAACGAAAAGATTTCTACAAGTCTGCTGACGAGAATTGTACCGAAATAGAATTTCGTATATCCTCTTGAAATAAATTTTAAATGCCACGAGTCGCATTCTAGCAGTATCAAGAGCAAATAATGAATCATGAGTTCCAATTATTATCTACTTAAACTTAAGTCATGGCAAATTCACTGAAATGCTATCCCACGAGTTAAATTTTCTGGAGAAATCAGACTTTTTTTTTTAACTTCGCAATTTTGAAGAAAACACCATTTTTGCAAAGACATTCATCTTGTCTTGAAACGCCTTACGTGTAATTTTCAACTTCAGTGATTACGGTTCCAAATCAAAAACATGTCTCGTTTTATCACCATTCCTCCAAAAGGCATGACCCAGTGTTTAAAACATGCTTTGACGGGTTTGATAACGATTTTTGACGCATTTTTGTAAAAATTGTATATTTTTTGGATTTAAGGCAAAGTTTTGAATTATAGAAAAAGGGATTTCGCGAAATGATGCCATGTTTTGCGATTGCCACTATTTTCTGATTAAATTGGACATACGTTATGGTAATTTAGGTTTTTTATCAGAATAATTGTGGTGGTTTAATATCGTCCACAGCTACAAGACCATTAATCGGTAAAGATCAGCAGTGATTAGTGGCTGACTAGCGGATTGGAAAAATTCGAAAAGGAGAATGGATTAGGTAGACAACTAATCCGTTAAACTATGACGAAAACATGTGGGACATAAATTTAAAACTATCGTTTCACGATCAAAAAATGAGATTGTAATCTCGAAATACTTTATCTATTAAGCGAACTCTATAGCATGCAAGCCCTGAATTTTGGTTACCGTTCGCGTAGGGACAATTTCGGAATTGAATTTCTTGGACTAAAAGTTGCTGATTCCCGAAGTCACAAGATTTTGTAATGGGTAGAAAAATTACATAAATATAGTTAAATAAATGTATAAAATTACACATTTTGTATCCGTTCTTAGTTTATAGACGCCAGGAAAGAAAGACGGGTAAAATGTTTTCAGAATTATTACGAATAAGTACCTGCAAAGAGGATTTTCCAACACATGTTATAAGCATATATTATTAGCAGTTTATTAGTGAAAGGTAAAAAAAGAAAATCGTTTGAAGTCCCGTCCTCATTTTTTGTGTCGGAATTTAAGAGAATCTTATTCATCGGGCTTTTCATCCATATGACATTAAAAATTTCTTTAATCTACTTTGATTCCAAATGGTAATGTCTCGTGCTATCATTAGTCCTTTTAGTCCAGTACTGCAAAATATGAATGTTAGGCAGGCTAGATTATGAACTACGAGGATCAGAGGTTATGGAGAGAGGGAGAGATAATGGGCTTAGGAAGTTTTAAATAGGCATCTCGTTCTCTAATACGCAAAGCAGTGGATGTCAAACTCAGCTTGTCAATTAGTGTGGAAAGCTTATTGTAGATTTGCGACTTTTAATATGCCCAAAATTCTCTCACGAAGAGGAATTTTATAAACTATCCTAAACCCTAAACACGCTGATAATACGTTTTCAACTAAAACTTTAATTTGAAAAATGTTATTTGACCGTCCGAGGCATGTTGAGCGCTAATAGTTAAAAATTTGTATATCCTCATACATATCAGCTGAAAATGCTATCGGGGATATATATTCGAAATAGACGATTGCGTTATATCAAACTGTTTTATCTAATAGCAATAAATATTTCAATAGATAACATTAAACTATCCTTTGAGTAAAGTAAAGGAATACCAAACAGACACTTAATTTAGGTGAATCTCTTCAGGATCGAGTATCAAAAATGTCATCACCTTGAAATGGAACTTGTCCACTAATTGTTCTTAAACAATTCTAATTTAATATTTTAAATGTATTTGGATGGTTCTAAACAGAAAAAACTGCCACATTTTGCTAGATAAAAAGGGTAAAAGCGATTTAGTTAGATAATGAATAAAAATTGCCATAGATGGAATTTAAGAAAAAAAGTTATGCGATTTGTGTAGGCGTTGCTTAGAAGTGCAGAGTGAAAATCTTGTAAATATATCACAAGTCTGATAAAATGCGATATCTACGCATGTCGCAATAATAATTGTATCAAATATAGCGAATTCAGTGGCGTAGCGAGGCTAAAAGTCGAACGCGGCACAGCTTCTAATCACCCCCTTTTTCAGATTTATAGACTTTCCTCTAAAAAACATTTAGTCTCGGTAGCAACCCAGACTACTATGCTGCTATATTCCGACTGCGTGCTTTCTTTACTTCCTTGTGCATTATGTCGAGTTGCGTATTCCACGGAATTAAACTGTTTGAAAACTGTTTCATCTGTGCACACTGTCCACAAACATTACAATCCACACTTTGACCATTTTAATAAACCAGAGTTTTTCAGTCTTCACATTGCCCCTTAATCCAACGACTCACAGTTCTTCACTTTTTGCACACATTGTCCATTCCCCCAAGGACCCACAGCACTTCATTCTTTCACACATTTCCCATTCCAACAGCATACAGTTCTTCACTCTTCCACATATTGCCCTTTCCAAAAACCCACAATTCCAACATTTTACGCATTACCCATTCTAAAAACTCGCAATTTCAACATTTCAGACATTGCCCATTCCCAAAACCCACAATTCCAACATTCAACTCATTGCCCATTCCAAAAACCCACAATTCCAACATTCCACTCATTGCCCATTCCAAAAACCCACAATTCGAACATTCACACACAGATTGCCTTGTCTCTTGTCACACATATTACCCACTCCAACGACCACTGCTGTCTCTTGTCACACATATTACCCACTCCAACGACTACTGTTGCTCTTGCTACACACATTGCCTACTCCATCGACTATTGCTCTCGCTTGCCACACACATAACCCATTCCAACTACTACTGTTGTCGCTTGCCACACACATTGCCAATCGCAAAGATCCAACGACTTTTCCCTACAATGTCCACTATCATAAACACAATCCTACATAACCCTTAATTAGCATCCTTCCCCTAAAACATATCTTCTGTGCATAGCACTTCACATTTCTTATTCCGAACAATACACATCTCAACTCTCGGCGGAGCAACTCGCAACTCAAACGCACAAGCGGAGTATAGCAGCGTTTTAGTCAGAGATCGCTTCGGAGACTAAATTTGTGAAAAAATGAGACTTTATCCTTTATGTCGATAAATGCGACGAAGGCCATTAACTTTTGTGTCCAGTTCGCCTTTTGGCCTCAATGCACCAGCCTCATTTCGACACATTTAATAAAACTATTATTGCGACATGCATAGTTCTCGCATTTTATGACTGTTACGACATACACAAGACTTTTCACACATTGCCGAACTAGAATCTTCAAGCTCAAGAAGCAAAATTCATTTCTAAAAAAATGACGCACACATCCCGTTTAATTTATTCCTCAAATTTTACTTCGCTATCTAACTACATCGCTTTCACTCCTTTTATCTAACAAAATTTGACAGTTTGCCGGTATAGAACTATCGAATCACCTTCCGAAATATTTAGTTGTAATTGTTTAATAACAGCTGATTGACAAGTTCTATTTAAAGTTTTGACGGCATTTTTAAGAAACTCGATTCTGAAGAGCTTCGGCCAAATTAAATTCGTCACCTTAGAATTCCTTTACATTAAATAGGCATTTAGCTAAGAATGTCTTTGGAAGCATTTCTTGTATAAAATCAGACATCCTGATATAACACAATCAACTCTTCCGGATGTTTTAACGGATAGCATTTTCCGTTAATAAGCTGCGCTGTATGCGGATTTACAAGCTTTTAACTATTAGCACTGAACATGCCTCGGCTGTTCAAATTAAACCTTCTCCAATTGCAATTTTAGCAGAAAAACGAATTATCAATATCTTTAGTGTTGAGGATGGTTTACAAAATTCCTCTTGAGAAGATGAGTTTGGGCACACTAAAAGTCGGAATTCTATAATAAGTTCTGCACATTGATTTACGTGTCGAGTTTTATATCTAAAATAGTGGATGTCAAAACGAGATGCCTTTACAAAGCTTTTTTTATGGACCTATCATGTATCGAAGTTTCATCACCCTCTTAAAAATAAATCTATTTGCAACCATTCTGGACCTAGCAGTTAAAAATCCAACCTCCCGAAGATTAATATTTCACAGCACTGTATTTAAAGGACACTCGATAACTTGAGACATTACCATTTGGAATCAAAGTAGCTTCAATTTAGTTAACCTTCCAACGGGCGCGCCTGCAAAAATTTTACGACATATCGTGCATAGTATTACATAAATATATCGTGCTATTTTACAAAAATACAGATAACATAAATAAAAGCTGCATTTATTAGTTTAATAGTAAACAAAGATCTTATAAATAAAAATTGCCCTTAAATTTATAAAAGATAAATATATAATTCAATGCACAATCCAAGAATCTTTTGAAAACGCGCGCCCGCTGGAAGGTTAATTTTAAATATGTCAGACAGATGGGACAGATTTAGACTTAAATTTGAAGAGGGTACTTCAAAACTAAGAGGTTAAAAAATTGTCATTACTGCTAAGAGAACTTTGATTGTAGAATTGAAAATCAGAGAATCCCTCATGATAACAGCTGTGAATTGAAACCAATAACATTTGAAAGTCTGTCATTAAAATTAATCAAACTGCAATGATATCTCGATGCTTCCAAAATATTTGACAGTAACCAACTTATAATTTAAATTTAAGCACCATTCTTTATTAGACAATGGAGACGCTCGGTTTTAGGCTTTCAAAATATTTTTCATACTCGATGCTAACCTGGTTTAACTGATAAAACAAAACCGCCTACTCAGAATTATTTAACTAAAAGAATCATTTCAGTTTTCTAGAAATTCAGGACTTTTTATACAAAATTTACCTTCCTAGAACTTAATTTAAAACGCTTGTAACAATTTCACTTCCTTCAGTCATTTTCCTTGAAAGTGTTGGCGGAAAGTGTATCCATGAACTAAACATCCATGAACCATGATCCATGAACTAGTCATATGTTGTGGTATTCTTCGAAAACTATTTGTTCACTCTCCCCTGTGATGTGCTCATCCATTATAGACTACAGACTAATTTTAAAAATTCATATTTCCAATGCTTACTCACTTCTTTATCGTCCCAAAATAGCTTCATAGATGAAACACAATTTACAGTCTTTCTTGCATAAAAACTTATATTTTTCACTTTTGGAACAATGCAATGCAAAGATGCATTCTAAATTATTCGATACGAGTTGGAAAACCCCCTCGTAGATATTTTGAAGAATTGTTACCCAACTTTCTTTCCTGGTGGCTAAAAACTAAGTGTAGATTCATAGCGAGAAATTACATTTATTTCACTACATTTATGATGTCATTTTTCTACCTATAGGATTCAGCAAATTAGTCCTAGAATATCGATTCCAAAATGATGCTTACACGAATGGTACCCAAAATCCAGGCCTTAATATACTATTGGATTCGCTTAATAGATAAATCATTTCGAGATTACCATCTATTTTTCGTGAACGCGAAACGATAATATGATATCCCTTCAGCCCTTTGATCATAGATTAAGGGATTAGTTGTCAACCTAAATAAGTTCTCCTTTTCGAATACTTTCATTTTATAGTCAGCCACTAATCACTTGCTGATTTCTACAGATGAATGACCTTATAGCTGTGGACGATATCAAACAATCCCTGTTATTCTGATGAAACCGTCAATAAATTACCATAAAGTATGCCATGTCCGATTTAAATCGGAAAATAGTTGTAATCGCAAAATACGGCACCAGTTCAGAAAACCCAGTTTCGAGAAATCATGACTTCACCTAAAATCCAAAAAATCTACGAATGTTAAAACTAAAGACATCAACAATTATTATCTAAGCCGTCAAAGCCTGTTTTAAAGACTGAGTCATGCCTTTAAATGAGGACTGACGACAAAACGAGACATTGCTACGATTTGGAATCGCAATACCTGGATTTGACAGTGGCACATCAAGCGTTTTAAGACGGCATGAACGAGAACTTTATTAAACTGGGACTAAAACAAAAATTGAGGATTTCTTCAAAAGTGAGATTTAAAAAATCTAAACTGTTAAGGAAAATTCAGCCTATGGAATATATGACTTGGGTTTATCATATATTGACTTGATTCTATCATGACTTCAGTATTTTTAAGTGAATAGTACTGTCATCTGATGATTCATTAATCATTTGAACTTTATACTAATAAAATGTTCAACATGTGGCACTTAAAATTTGCAGAGGAGATACGAAATTCTATTTCTGTATAATTCTCATCAGCAGTTTTATAGGAATCTAAGGTTTTTTTAATATTTTTGCGACCAAGTCCGATAAAAGCCATTAACTTGAGGAAATTAGCATTCCAAAAAAATTACTAGAAGAGAACTCATTTCCTTAATTTCTTTTAGTATTTACATTCATATACCATATAAGGAGCGTAATCTATCTTATTAGGAGCAAACATATCTTAAGTTCCTTCCACAGGTGCTGATATAAAAGCTTTTAGTTGACCAAATTGTTTTCAATTCTTGTTCTTATGACAATTTAATTAAAATTATCCAAACATCTGTATTTGTGAGCCCATTTTCTTTTAATATTAGATGCCCCCACAAATACACTTTAAAATACATAAATCTAAATAAAGTATATATTTTCAGAAACTTTCGATGAAACATTCTCGTGTCCTCGGAAATATCTAAATGTATTTCAAATGTCAATCAGCTATAAAACGAATGTGCATTTGTTTATGATTTACTTTGTTGTAAAAAATCTTAAATAGCTAAATCTACTCGGAAAATAATCTCCTACGCAATATGGGTCTTTAGTTTCTCGATATAACTTGAAATTTGTAACATTCTCTCTCATCGGCGGAAGTTTAGAAACATCAGTTTCGAATATATTCGAGTCGATCAAACTAAGAATTTCAACAGAAACAGAGCCCGAAAGAAGCATGGCATGGAACATTCGAATAGCGTTAAAAATACTCATTCATGTATTTGTACCAAGCTTAACTGAAACAGCATACTTATTGGATGAATTGAGGAGAATTCTATAGAATGTAGTCTAAAAAGTTAGCGTTACAACTATAAGTGGAAATGAATCTAATCATTAAATTACGATTTCCAATGAAATTAAAATTTATATTGGGAAATCTGCAGAAGCAATTTGTTTATTAACAACCAGCAATATTAGTCTTTAAACTGCAGAGAAATTTATTCTTTTTCCATTAATATATATATTTTTAATTTTGAAATTTTTTCTCGTGATTTCCGAGAGACAGTCTACAGGTTAAATGGTTTTGGACCATGCGAATATTTTTATAAATTCATTAGGATTTCATCTTAAGTCATTCTGAAGTAAGGAAGAATATTCGAATATTCTATAGAAACGGTTTTTTCCGCGGGCATGACAAAATTATATGGTCTTACTTGTTGAAGCCCATTGTGTATGAGGATAGAGCCATACTGCATCGTCGATAAACGAGAACGAAGAACTATGTCATGGCAAAACATCTCGCAATCCATTTGCTTCCAGTTCTGAATTCCGAGCAGACAGTTGGGGAGTAGATTTACTTGAAACGTCATTAGCAGCCAATGGCTGAAGCTTTATTGGACAAGACATGCTATTCCCAATCGTTTCTTCACTTTTCATTTTGATACTGAATCTGAAAAATAATTGTAATACACATTACAACGATATACAGTTAACACAACATGTACAATATTGTTTAATACAGGTAGCGAAACACGCAGTACAATATTTCAATAATATACAATATTATAAACAATATAGAAATATTCTATACTGCGAATGATTCCATATGATATTTACAATTTATGTGTGCTACTGGGGTTAGAACTAGGAGTTTTTCCAGTAAGTACCTTATTTTAACCTTATTTTTAACGCGTTTACGACAGTAAAACCTAGTGACTTATAAGGCGACACAAGTTATCAGCGAGTTATAGGAAAGAGTGCTTCCTGGCGTGACGAGTCACTCGAAATATTCTTGCTCTAAGAAAGACTCAAAAGTACAGTTGATTGCGAATGCGAGTCAAAGCGCTGGCCACAACGTATACCACCCACATGGATCTTGGTATGCTGTAAGCATATATCACCAGGGACTCAAATCAGGATCATATTGCAGCAGATTCAGTAGCCGAGGGAATTGAAGGCAATCTAAATCCAACTAACCCGGTTAATTAATAAACGGTTAGCAGTTTTATTTGGCTGATGACTCACAAACTAAATGCTCATGGTTTAATAGTATAATGGAAAATTCAAAAACACTGCTCTAGAAACAAAGGATTTCTAGAAGTCCCAAATGAAAACAAAGAAAAATTACATAAAAGTCCTACCGAAAGTTTCAATGTTGCCATGTCCGAGACTTGAGCCTGGGAACTCATGTCGAGTCCTATATCTAAGGGCTGTAGGTGCTTGCGAGTGTCCTGGCAATATGATCCGAGACAATACTGCCTATTAATATTTAACCCTTTGTCCTCCAAGCTTTAATTAGATGCTTATTCAACTTTACATGTCGCGTTCGACGACTAAATTCATTAAAAAACTCCTCAATTAATTCGATTAGTAACCAAAACAAGTAGTAACGATCTGAATAAAATCCGGTCTATATTGTTTGAATAAAAAACTATCGTATGTGTCTTGAGGGTAAAGTATGCATGCAACTCAATGTTCCATTAACTGAGCCCTAAAGGTAAAAAAAAGGCTTCCAAGCACCCTGTCTCTGAAGCTGATGACCATGAGACAGCTCACATTACCTTCAGGCTGTACATGCAATTCCCATCTCGATCACAACCGACTCGCCTCTCGACTTCTAATACACACAGAAAAGTTTCGGCGTTAACCCAATCATCAATCGGAAACGCTTAAGGGGTCTATTCTGGTACCCCCGGTTGGGTTGGGTTCCATTGTTAACGTGCGGAACCCAACAAAACTCCCAACCCAACCGGGGGTACCAGAATAGACCCCTAAGTCTTATACGAGAACGATAAACCTCTCCAAACCTTTTAACCCTTGCTCCCAGTATTGTCTATATAATCGGCATCCACAATGCAATTCGTGCAGTCGAACGCCGGCTGTAACCTGTATGCACGACGGCTCGCAGAAAAAAGCACCGGCAATGGCCGGCGGCACTCATTTGAACTTTAATCCTAATAACTTTATTGTAAAAATATTGTGTAATGTAGAAATTATGAATATATTGTTTTAAAGAAAAGTCCCTTTTCTTTCAAACAGCATCTTATCAAGTGCTAGCACTTTTAAGACGCAACTCATCTGTGAGATTAAAAGTTAAATTTTTGCTTTGGCTTAAGGAAAAGCTTACCAAACTGAACTATTCAGTCATACAAAGCTATATTTGCATTTTTAAATAATATTTTTGTACTTCCTTGCAATATGTCCAGAAATCCAAGAGGGAGATGACGTTTATTTCACCGTAAGGTTACTTAGCAATGACAACTGTTGTCGTTGAGAGCCTGAAATAATACGACCTTTTTGAAACACTATATTGGAAATAAGGATCAATATCATTGAATTATGGCCTGGGACACAGGTAAACGAAATTTTGCAGGTTTATGAAAAGAAATAGAGAAAAATAATTCATTTTATAAACCTGGATCTGGTAGAGTAATCGGAAGCAACTCCTCTACCACATTAACATACCCCTCACATACATCAAAAGAGCACTAAAGACAATGCCACATTACCCTAGTATGAGTGGTAGGGAGCCGCTAGAGGTCCTACAACTTTCTCGGTAAAACCCACACTCAAGCACAAAAAAATAGTGTTCTCGCATATAAAATTGCGCTCGAAGGAAGGTTTGAGTGGCGTTGTTCAGTCAGAAGACGTAAACTAACCAGCGCGATGCACACACTGCCCTGATAAGTTAAAAGGCCCCAACTCCAAGTAATATTTGTTTGTTATATAGGGCCTTCTTTTATCGAAAACGACCTCAAACTGTAGTTAGGGCCAATATAAATTTCAATATAATCATCACTGTATTGGATTTAGGGCCTTCTAATATCATGAAAATACGTATTTTTTAGACCGATTCGGAAACTATACAAAAAGGCATTTCGAAAAAAGTTGGAGTTTAACTTATGAGGGCAGTACAACTTTTGGCTCACACGATCCACCCATGTTTCGATAAGTAAACGAGTTAGAAACGAATACTAATTTAATAGAAAATGTTAGAACCGACTCGGCATATCTGAATCTAATAGAATATGTACTAGATTCAGTTATGTGATGAATAGGGATGAAATATTTCTTTTAACCTCTTAAGGGTCGCATTTGTTTTGCTATCAAATAAGATGAACCCTTCCTGTTTGGAAAGGGGCTGTCGTTTACATTCGTCTAAGAAGGCATA